>SCLH01000810.1:215397-228557 GCA_004367855.1 Oikopleura vanhoeffeni
TCAAAAACCCTCACTGATCTGCAAGGTTGTAGGTTGGTTTACAAATATAAGAAAAACAAACTCGAAGAAACTCAGTTTAAATTCTAAAATAGGTGAACTAAATAAATGGAAAAATAACAACAAAAGCACATTTAAGAAGTAATAGACATAAAGAAAATTATGTTAAAGCAAAAACAAAAATTCGAAAAATTTTGTTCTCATATATGGGCTTAATTTATTTTTGCTATATTGGCTTAAAATCTGATATCATTTATACTGAGTTCGCAGGGATATAATTGTCAAAAGATAACTTTATTGATATCAAAAAAGCTGGGGCTAGAAAAAAAATTATTCAAACATAATGCTTTCAAAATATTGTTTTGATTTCATTGAAGCAAATAACCGCGTTTTACAAGAAGCTTGTCGTTTTGGTATTTATTCTTCATTTATGCTATCACTCGTTATCGACAATCAGTTCAAGCGAAAAGAACACGGAAAGCACTGGGGCACAGTCAAAGCAGCTTTCCAAAAGGGATGGATTTACCGCTTTTATACCTCTTTTATAAAAAAGTAAATAAAAATTGGGGATAAGGAGGATCTCGCAAAAGGTGTTTTCTGAACTGTAGAATAAGTCTCTTAAAATTTAAAATTGTATACACATAAAGCGTGTCCCCATGAAAATTAGTTACAGATCAAATCCAAATGTTAGAATTGTTAAGAAGTATGTTACCATAAAAAGCGCAACGTGACCGTGAAGTCTCCCCTGGGCCTGAATTGAGATTTAATGGTAACCAAACTATATTTTGACTTTTTCGGTTGATTGATACTCAGCCTAGTTTGAAGCGACATAAGCTACCAGAATGCTAAAAAATATAAAATGCTGGCCAATAGTTAGTTAAGAATTTGGTGCCTTGTAAAATACAAGCAGTCCATTATCGAACACTGGAATAGACATTTGACGGTAATCGGGGAAAAAGTCAGCGGGTAGGACTCTCACTAGAATAATATACTATCAAAAAGATCCGCAACCAAACATTTAACTACAGGAGTTTTGTCTTGGTCGCTAGCAGGGTCTAGAATAAACATCACAAAAGTCGGAACTCAAGTTAGAATTAGCAGAATACTGGAGCCAACTGAAAAGAAAATTGAAATACGCAACTGATTGGCTCAATTTTGGGTGGCCAAATCATATTCATAGCATTATTGCATCATCGTCATAGTTCCAGTAACTGTCGTCAATGGAATCGTCCATACTTTTTAACCCAAAGAACTTCAATCTAAAACTTTCACTATTCTCTTATCGCGAGTTCGAATCCCTAATGTTGTCTAGTATGATGTCTTAGTGATTGCTTAGTGATTACACACCGTCAAATCAGGGTCCCAATACACCCTTGCCTATAACATAACTCAAGATGTGACTAAACAATAATAGGATTCGAACGCGCTATAGAGGTAGTATAACATTTCAGATGAGTTCCTCCGTAAAAGGATATAAGCTTGCCAACTATAGACTATAATTAAAAATAGCTTTAGATAATTAATTAATTTTATTGTTCTATTTCAGATCAAGTTCTGACCTACATAGTTAAATCAACGCAAAGCAAACAACGCTTTGTCGAATTTAATCGAGAAACATTTGTTTCACTAGACGCATTTGCGTCAAGGTGTTTTAAGTCACAAATCTAAACCGTAATTTTGGGCAAACAAGAATTTGGGTTTGTAACAATGTTAATGAGGCAATCGGTGCATTGACAGATTGTCATTTGTTTCTTTCTGGTAATTTTTATTTATCAATGTAAGTGTGTTTGTTACAGAATAAGTTAACGAAAAAAAATGAGCAAGACAGAAAAGCACCTTGAAAACACATGTAAGGGGAATAAAGGAAAAGTAACTGGAAAACAACAAAATAAAATTAAAAAATTTAATTCGCCTCCCACATTTCTCTATATAGTGAAAAATGTAATTAAATTCATACAGAAAAAAAAAAAAAAATGTACAGAAAAAATGACGACGCTTTATCACAATCATGTCGCTGATCTTATTACTTATTAATATCTGCGTTTTTTAAGATTGTAGAATTTAACGACACAAATTGCAAGCATTCAAACCTCGCTTGCATCCATTCCCTCCTGCAAAGAAAATTTTAACTCGATATTCAATATCTTCCTATCTTGTGATATTCCACTATCGTTTTGTGCAAATTCCTCTTGAGAACCGTACAATAAAGAGAATCCCAATGCCGTCGCTCAGTCAGTACCTTAACAACCATCGCATGTTAAAGTCTTGGCAATTTTAAGTTCTCATTAACACGTATATTTTTTTATTTTTTTTATAAATATGACTCTCGATAGTATCTAAAATTTTATTCTTCGCTTCCGAAGTGGTAATAAGATCGGAATTGGTTCCTACTTATTTTGAAAGAATAAACAGCCAATGGAAGAAATCAGCATTTTTGCAGCATGAAAAAAAAAATCTGCTCGATAAAAAGGAGTTACATTACATGCTGCGCTATCCCCTTAAGTTTTTTTTTCCATTGCAAAACAAGTCGCTCACTCCAAGACCAAAATATCAGCTCGAAAACCAAAAAACTTTATTAGAAGTATTATTAACAAGAAAAGTTGCACCTATGAGTAAATAGTATCTATGCAAACCATCTAACGTCCTCTCCAAAACCCTCTCCTACACCAAACTATCATGGATTAGCCTTGCTTAGCACGTTCCAGTATCCCTTTTTTGGAAATAAGTGAGTATGTGATGAAATTATGGAAAATAAAACACCTCACCACCAAAAAAAAAGATAAGGGCAATTATAACTTAAAAGGTCAACATTATAACGATAAGATTATCATGCTCCTAGCGATCCCTAACATCAGTTTGGGAATGAGAGTTGTCATTTGCATTGCATCAGCACCCTTAATATAATTTAGTCCATAAGTCATGACAGAGTGATGCAGGTTTAATTTATTTTTCCAATTATTCAACTAAACGTGTCACGAGAAAAACAATCTCAAAAAATAACTTAGATTACAGGAAATTCCAGAAAACATAACTTTATTTATTTTTGATAGGTATGCATTTGTTTGTTATTGTCAATTTGGTATTCACTCTATCAATTCGAAAATTTTCTTATTTTCGATCTCAATTATAGAAAAATTCTAGAATTTCGAGATTGCAAAATTAATTAATTTAAGTTCTTTTTTCATTTGTCATTTCCTTTTCAAATTTGGAAGGCACTTAATGATCCAAATATATAGTATATTTTTTTATATTTTGTCCTCTGCAGATTGCAAAATAGGAACCTAGAGGCAGTCTCTTCAACTCA
This sequence comes from Oikopleura vanhoeffeni, assembly GCA_004367855.1. Taxonomy (NCBI): domain Eukaryota; kingdom Metazoa; phylum Chordata; class Appendicularia; order Copelata; family Oikopleuridae; genus Oikopleura; species Oikopleura vanhoeffeni. The sequence goes on from SCLH01000810.1 coordinate 218,699, forward strand.
ATTGAACGTGATAGAGAGTTTCAGAGCACAACATTACCGACGAATTCATCTCATCAACTTAATAGCAGATTGCTACGTCCGTTGGTGAGATTTATATTCTTCCGGACGCCGACCGATTGGATTTACTGGCGTCCAGGACAGGTGATCAACGTTTTGCAGAAGTTTTTCATAATATTAAAAAAAAAATTCAATATTTTAAGAAAACCAAATGTTTTGCACTTTACAAAACTAATTTCAGAAAGAAGCTAACTCGTATTTCAAACATATTGTTTACAATGTACTAAGTCACAAGGTTTTCACAGTTAAACTTAAACTAGTAACATCCTTGTACACGGAAAATAGAAAAAAAAAAGTGAAGAAAGTCAAAATTTTGTTCGCAAATCGCGGAAGCCCACAATGTGGCTGAACTAAATGTTGTTTAGCAGAATGCTATAAAGTTGGAATTATACTTTTTTCTGGTAAGGAAGTGGGAGGTATAATTTTCGCATCCAAATTTTAAAATTTAGAACTCCCTTAGTCCAGAAAAGTAGTGAGAATAAGCCAAGGTACGCATATCACGCGAATACAGTAAGTTGTCTCATAGTGACTTTCGTCAAAGATGCACAATACTGTCCAACTCATCGTCGTCGTTTGATTTAATGCATATATCAAAATAATTTTACATAATATCAAAATTGAAAATCTTGATGAACATTCACGTCGATTTAATTAAAAAAATGTTCATTTCCCTCTTATACACAGACCATTACACATTCTTTTTTATCATTCCAAGTTAATATGTAAGGTACACTGTGAACAGCTTTGACTGCTTAAATCGACGGAATCAGAACAATCTTTTATGTGTTTTTAAAGAAAAGATCAGATCCTTTGTCGTTTTTTGAATGAATTTTGGTAAGCTGAGCCACACCCGCGGTTTGTGCTCATAAAGGTTAATAGTTTATTTAAATTTCGTACTTAAGATCGGCAACTTGTTATTGCCAAAAGAAAAAATTATTTTCTAATCCGTTATTTTAGTTGCTTAAAACTTCATTTGCAAAAATAGAAAAGAAAAAAAACAACTTATTTTTCTCCGTGTTTTTGTGTTGTTGCTCATTGTCTTAGATATAACTTGTTCAAGTCAGAGGATCATCCTGAGACGTCCATAAGAATATTTCTAAAAAGTATTTTAAATATTGAGCTTTGCACCTGACGGCGTCCTGAAACTATCACAGAAAATTTTGGCGGTGAGTTAGAGTAGATGGACCAGCCTTTTGACGATTTTCCCTAACTCCAATCGACATCTGATGAATTCAAAAGACGTGCTAGTCAAAAATGCAGGTACACGAAGTCGGTTCAACGTGTTGGAGCCAGAATAAGTTGATCACGCTTAAACGTGCTTTAAGAATAAATTTGCATTTCTCTAGCGTGACGTTTCACGAACAAGGGAACTATTGATTTGTAACACCGAGCAATGCTGAACACTCAAAACCTAATCAGTTATTGAGAGTGATAAATAACCAGTACAAAATTGTACTGAGATTGCCACTGGATCAAAAAGCTGGGTACAGCAAAATTTTTAAACCAATCCGTAGAACTCGATATTAGGTTTCAACATTTTGGCTAAAAATTGAAATTTTTCTGAACTTCGATTAAGACATTCCGTCATTTTTTAATGTCATGCATCGTTTTCGATGGGTCAGTATCACATAAAACATGTCATTATCATAGGTGTAATACCGTTTATTGCGGTAAAGCAAAGAAATATCGATTTGAAATCTATTTGCTGCTAGATGTTGTGAAAAAAAACAATTGCACCTATGTAGATTTTGTGGTCCATGACCTTAGTCCATAACGCGTAATTATGCATATAAATTAATTCTATAAAGGGCAAAAAATAAAACTCTGAACTTCCTCTTAAAGCTTAAAATCTATTACAAATATTTCAGTTTATGGATAACCTGGAGAATAAATGCGTCCTTGAGTGCAGATCATTTGTTGAATTCCTTTTGAAGATTGGACGAAATTTTAAAGGAGAAAGTTATTGCAATTGAGGAAGGAAAACGATTGTCTTCTTAACGATATGCAAACTGTTGTGTGAAGATGCGTCCCACTATTTGCAACGAACATTTAACCGGTTTCTGTAGGATCGAAGAGGAATGGATTCGTAATTCATTACCTATATTTCAATCTATTGTGTTACCCAAACACTCAGAAGATTATAAACTTGATGTACTCATCAGTATGCTGAAATCGGCAACCTACTTTTGTATTTTGCTCCTTTAAAAAAATAAAAATCCATACTTATCCAAGTTAACGACACGAAAGCATGACTATTATTCAAACAGCTTCCAAAACAAGCATCTGAAAGGAAAAAAAAATTAAATTTTATATTTTTCTAACGGTTATTCCTGATAATGTTTTCTTTGAGATAATCGTAAATAGAAAATATTGCACAAAAATCTTCTAACCTTAGGAAAAACGGTAAGAAATTCAGTTTGTTCTTATAAATATAAAAAATTTAATAAAATAATCAATCCGATAATTCTTTTCTACCGTAACAGACCTTTCGTGCGATATCCTTTGGCTTCTATAACGACGTCAAATAACTCCCCCTTTATCAAGTTTGGTGTGATAAAAAAAAATAACAAATAAATTTTAGTGAAGCCGATTTTTTGTGTTGATTTTAAACCATTGTTTCAAAATAAACAGATCAAATTTTCAATATGTGGTTGAGGGACACATATTGCTGTTCCACAAAAATAATTCATATACATATTCTGTGTTTTGCAAGAAGTTTGACCCTTTGATAGAGTATTTATATAATTTTATTTTCGACACTCTTGCGTAACGCAGAAAGATCAGTTGCAATCGCTGACATTTTGCATGACAAGCTGTGGATTGCAAAAACACAGTGATGAAACCTAAAGATTACGAGTTGTTTGCAATAATTCATGTACGTAATCAATATGTAGAAGAACACTTTATTCGCACGACGTAGTTTGTGTAGTACGTAGATCACATCCTGCATATTGCGAACCGCCACCGCATATGTTAAATTGGGGTGTAACATCAACCGATAATTGGTAACATTGTTGCAAACGCTTCAACTGTGCATAATAAATGCTTTACACATTCAAGCTTGGAGTCCAAAATAGATTGTTCTCATTTTGATTTTGCAAATCAAGATCTCATAATCCCATATTCGAAAATAAAAAAAAATAACAGTCATCAGTGTATACTTATATTAGTTAAAACAAACAAAAAAAAACACTCAAGTTTATCCAAATAGCTCAGTTTTTTATATTTTCGTTATTTGTATGAATGTTTAAATTTGTTGTTATGAAATACAAGTCCAAATGCACTAACTGATTGCTAATTTTTTTAATATTTTGCAAAAAGTGCATATAAGATGATATCATACCGAAATCTAGCACAGGAGTGTTCCACGGTATTCACACTGAATCAAATTATAATCAGATGTATTCCTACTTATTCATATCTGTTTCGCAACTCATTCTAGAAACATCAAACCGAATATTATAATTGAAAAACAAACAAAACAACAATAAAATATTGTAATATAAACAGTTTACAGTACTTGTTTGATATTGCTAGTAAAAGTGACCAGTTAATAGATCTTCGGAAATTTGTATTCGATAATATTAAGTTTTTCAATTTTGCAGTCTTTATTTAATCGCAAAATACAGGTAGAGTTGGCCACAGACGTGAGGTGAGAATAATTTTTTACCCATCATTTTTTTGTTTCTTTTTCCCATTTTAATACGGTTGTCAGTCACGTGTGGATTTTGTGCAATTCAGAAAACGCAAAAAAGACTAAGTCTTTCACAGATAAAAACGGTTTTTCTTTGAACAGTTTCCATCCGATGCGGAAAGAAAAACATAATTTTATTAAGCAGTGAAGATTTGCAAGTTATTAATCTACTTGTCTTATTCTATTCTTTCCAATGCTACTATCAAATTTTATCTATAGAATCGAAACGTCGAACTTTGTTTAAGTCAGAAGAACGATAAATTGTGTGTCATGGATTTGCAAAAGAATGGGGTTCCGTCTATATAAGCAAGACTCTGTTTAAAAGGACTCACAGCCTCATTCATTAATAGATAATAAATAAACGGGGAGCAAAAAAAAGGGGTTCCGAAGATTGCAAACTACACAAAAGGGTGAGGGAATATCTTCTTTTTCTCAATCCCATCATTCAGACTCCGGAGTAATGAATTCGAGACGCCTTTCGTTGGAAGGAGTGAGGCACGTGATGATCTAAAAAAAAATTTCAGGATCATTTTGCAACAATTTCTGGGGAATTTATCAATTAGCAATGTGTATTTTGCTCATCAGCTAATGGCGTTAGCTTTCATATGCTATTAATTTGTTGACGTTCTAAACATTCGTACACATGTGTTAAATTTTTGCAAAAAAATTACTTGGACGTAGAATAATTCAAATTGAATACTCTAAGTTAATATACAATACTTGGTAGGTGTTCACAGAGGTTAAGTACGCGCGTATTAAATTAGACTCCGCTGTGATCACATAATTAATTCAGAGATAATTCCCAAAAGCCAAGATATAATCTGAAAGATAAAATTTTATTTCTGTAATCAATGTAATTGGTCCTGCCGAATCAGCCCCCCCCAAGACAAACGAAGTTCTGGAAAATGGTTTCGTATGATCTGTGGTAAGTTTATTTATGCAATGTAAGGTACTTGTTTCCATGACTTCATTCAAAATTCGAGTAGCATACATTTTCATTAAATATCCGTGGATTGTCTTCAATTTGGTTGTAACCATGCCATAAAAGGTCAAAATTTTCTACTATCGTGAAGCATCAGGTGATTTTTGCAAAGATGAGTAGAATTTTTATCCCTTGCATATTTTCAATCTTTGCATTTGCCAGTCATCAGGACTATGGTTATACGCGAAAAGGTTCAACCTCGCGTGTCCACCACAAAGCCTAGTCTACTTCTTGCAAGCGTTAATAATGGTACGACCCCTTATCCGTAGATTGAGTTAAAAAGAAGATTAGGAATGATGAGTTAAAATAATTGCAACTGCTTTATGTTCTTCTATGATTACTCTTCACTCTCTGAGCAACATTAAGATTAATTGCAATGTCGAGACCGATTCACGATTTTGTGCCGAATTTTTTTGATTATTCCGGGCAAGTTCAAAGAGAATTTCTTCAGTAGTTTGAATTGGCAAGTAGTGATCTCTTAAAGATCGGTTACGAACTCGCTAGCCGATAAACCTCGATCCATACTAAGAGATAAATACTCTCGAAATAATTTTGAACCGATAAATAATCATTATATATGATTCCAAGCATTTGGTAACAGATAATTTAGATGGATGATTTATTCGGTCGGCTCAATTCTAGATTTAATTTGCAATGCTTTGAGATTTATCATGTAGTTCATCAATTTAAACCTGAAAAACTTAAAAATTTTTTTGATTGACAAAAAATGTGTGATTTCCTTTATTTCTATTTTTTTATGTGAGAGGCATAGCTTTCTAAGATAAAAATCTCTTATATATCAAGATACACAAAAAGATTCACTACTGTTACACTAACAAATATATTCAATTTTATATAATTAATTGGATCTGGGGCTGAAGATCATATAGGGAAGACAAAATAAAACAAATTCATAAAAACGGAAGCATCAATATCAGGAAGAGTGTGGTTTTGGTGACAACGGGAAAAAAAACTAAAAGAGTATAAAAGTTAAACAATTAGAGTTTTCTCTCTCCTCGAAGTTTCTAACGGAATGTCAACTGAAAAAATACCATATAGAATTGTTTATCATCATAAAGTGCATTTAAATGGATGGAACTTATTTCTGCAGCCTCTTTTTTGCTAAAGAGAAAAGCGATGTCGTGTCAATTTTTGTATTATGAGATAAAATCAATGGCCTACATAACGGTTTTTGTTGACAAAGCTGCGCAAACATGCCATTGTGCCCGCAATCTTGTCATCCCACCTTTAGCAAGGAGGAAATGTATGCTTAGATTGCAATGATCAGTGATAGCAAACAATTCATGTCTCATAATATCGATTCCATCATTTGCTGCCTGCATCCACGAGTGTGCCTTTTGTTTTTGAAATTTACCGTATTAGGCAAAAAAAGTGGTGGAATATTCTCGTTGGAGTAGAAATCCAGAACTAGTCGTTTGATTTTTATTGCTCATTCAGAAAGACCTGAAGTGCATGAGTTCTATATCAAACTTTCTAGAACTCCTTTGCTTTTAATTGGATGTTGCAATAAGTTTTTTTCAAAAAAGCGTTAACCCTTGCCTGCAGAGGCTTTTCATTTGAAATTATTGAGAGTCCTTTTTTTTCCATATAATTCGAGCTCATCAAGATAGTTGAAAAAATACTGTATTCACAAAGCTGAAAGTCCCAGTTTTGCAATGTAGAATAGCCTCGACATGAAGATATTTTGCAGCACAAGTCTTCTTTTTGTCCTCAGGGCTGAAAACGGAGTACTATGGCCATTGGACAAACAGGAGAATTCCATTCATCCTTCGAGACATAAAGGATTGACACACATTTTAAATTGGACCAGGCAATTAATTCGCAATTTCATTCTCAGCATCTCATTTCTTCAATGAATTTCTATCTGTTGTAATCGTATTGGTTTCCAATGATACTTTTCAAACAACGTGTTTTTTTGATGGAAACTTTTTGCACTTTGGAGAATTTCGAATAAAAACATTTTCGAACACACGTTGGCATTTCTCAGCTTACTTTTATAATCTGGAATCTTCGATTTCATTATTTCCGCTTATAAAATTGTCTTTCTAAAAAACACTAAAAATACGGCCGTTTTCTAGTCAAGGCGTCCTAAATTACAGTAAACTGTATTTTCTATCTTTATAATTAGGAGCCCTTAATAAAACGGTCCTGACACCATTGAAAATTAATTAATGTTATTATACGATTAAAGCAAATTGGAGATATGAAATTAAAAAAAAAGACTGAAAATAACAAATTTCAGCAACATCAACAAGAAATATCTTGTTCATCATTGTTTTAACCCGGTGACAGTTTGGCTTCACCAATTTGTCCAATTCGGTGATAATTTTTTAATATCTGGATACGAGCTTTCAGGTTCTGCCAACCGTAGTTCGTCAGAAAAATTGATTGCAGAGTAATAAAGCAAGAGCGAGATGAATCAACAACAAGGAACGATATATAAACAAAGTGAACAATAGCCATTCAAATATCAGCTAAGGGATCAAGAAAAATTAGTTTAAAAATGAACAAGAAAATGGAAAATTTCGAAAAATTTCCTAAAGTTTCACCGACAACCCCTCCAAAAAAATGTCAGATGATTTCAAAATACATATAAAAATATATGTGGTCACTAAGGCAAAAGTAAAGTGGCATTGTAAAGAAAAGTAATTGTCGTTTATTAAAAAGCAAAATACTTGTAAAAAATTTGAACAAAAATAAACATTTTCTGTAGTAATGTGAACTTTTTCAAAACTCTCTCATAATTTGTCGAATTCGAAAAGTTAAATTCGAACTCAAAGTTTTCTTAAAAAGCATTAACTCGAAAATTCTGTAGTAAGAAAAGTTGCTTGGAGTATAAAACATTACTTTGGTGGTATATTGAGAAGAATATATAAACCCTTTAAAAAGTTTTTCATCAAGAGACCATATCCATTTCTGTCAAAATGCACCGAGGCCCTTAATATGTTCCGATACGCTTTGAAAGAGCTTTTTAATTGACATTTAAAAATATTTATTTTTCAAATTATCTAGGTTTATCGATTGAACATTGTTTTTGCTGCTATCAACATGCTGAAAAGGTTATCTTAATAAATTATAACATCATACACATAATTAAACAAATTGCCACCTTTACTAAACTTCTACTATAATTTTAATTTTGAGCGTTTCGACAAACCAGATTAATAAAATGAAAATATTGATCAAAAAATGATGTTTTTTTATTCTAAAAAAAGCTGAAAATTCTTGTGTAAAGATTTTAATTATTTTTTCGAAGATATGATGAATATCAGTGTCGAAAATCTTTGTGCTAAGGGAGAGTCGTGTACCAAAATTTGCCAATCAAGTATATTTTTGTTGAGGCCAATTTGGGTACAGAAAGCACGGGCGTGCTTAGTGTACCAAAATGAGTTCACTGGACACAGACTCGATGTCTGATAAGATCATCAAAACAAAAAATTTCAGGCAATTTGGTTTGTACCATAAATTTAATAATTAAATATCTCAGATGCAATTTTGCCAGCTTTGAGGTATTTTTATGATTTGAAATTAAATTTTTTTTGAATTAATTTTTTATTAAAACATATCCTGTTCCGAGCCCTTTGAATTAAAAACGATTTTGTATTGTACAATACGTATTGTACAACTACGTATTGTACAATACAAACACCGATTTTCATTCAAAGGGGTTGGAACAGGATATACGTGAAATGATTTTTCTGTGCGATTTCCGCTCTTGTCCCCCAAAAATTAATAAAACTCTAGAAAAGTTGATATTCACAAAGTCCAAAATAATGCCATAGAAAGTACGCGACGTTTCTGATTGATACAACCTTGTTATCGAGTGGCTGATTGTTCAAGATTAAACATCAAATAACATTTACGAGACGTTTATGGAATCTTTTCAACCGCAGATTCATGCTTGATTCGGATTTAACGAGCCATGCGTGACTTTTAATAATATTTCGGATGCAAAATTTTTGTCCGGATATCTGAAAGAAATGAATTATTTGTTCCAAAGATATATGAAACAGAAATTCCTGTTCAGAGGGAGTGAACACAAATCTCTGGAGTGAGAGTAAAAGCCGCCTGTTGATTATTTCCCAGTCTATCAAATCTACAGCGTGAGATTTCTCGATTTTATGGCCCGAGCGTCGATTTTCATACCGCTTGTCATAGTTGAGCCAAAATGTCGAACAAATGCGACCAACAATGAATGCTGTGAAAAAATTAAAAAAAANATCATTTTTTGCGATTTAGCGCCACCTAGGAAAAAAAACAAAATTCCGGGCCCGAGCGTGAATTCCAACGTGAATAAAATGGTTATTCGTGAAAAATCGTAGAAATTGGGTCATGGACGAAGGCTGTGAAAAAATTTTCAGATGAATTTTCGGCACTTTTCTAGAGGTTGGACAGCCTATTCCGAAGATGGAAAATATTTATTTTTTATCTCAAAGATTCATCAAAACCTAATCTTTGCATACAAAGTATAATGAAGTTACTACTGTTCTCCGTTTATTCTTGAGGCNGGTCCAGATTGCCTCGACCACCCCCTTAATGAACATCTATGCCAATCAGAAATTCTGAATGCAGTCGACATTCTTCAGGAATAGTTTAATCGCTTCTTGCGAATCAGAGTCGCATACCCCCTTAAGGATGTGGGGCACGATAATTGGGCTCTTTTTTACACATTTCAAGTGAAGTTTCTGAGAAATCAGGCTTCAGAAATAATTAATTTTATTTTTAATACGTAGTTCAACTCTTAAGGAAGGTGCCAGTACTATTCAAAGCATCTGATATAGGATGGGTGAACCCGGCGTGACAAATGAAGCCTTTCTTATATAGCGTAATTTTGAGAAAAAACCGAGGAAGCCATTCTGTGTCAAATTTTATGGAGATTATTTTGTTGAAATTTTTTGACATAAATTTTGAAAATTTTGGTGCTTTCTCATTGGCTGAAAATAAAAATTGCTTAAAAATAATTTTTGACCACGGAAATGAATTTCCGAGGTTAAACTGGTCTCAAAAACATTTTTTTTATTTTTTATTTTTTTTCAAAAATGGCATTTTTTTGGGCTTGAAAATCATGAAAATCGGCATTTTTTCACAAAATCAAAATTTTTTTT
>SCLH01000811.1:0-14162 GCA_004367855.1 Oikopleura vanhoeffeni
AAAAAAATACTCAATTTTTTTTGGATATTTGGATCGAATATTACGGTTCACTCAAGTTGTTTTTTTGAGATTTTTCGGCGAAGTTTTACTAACGGGAAAATTATTTCGAAACTAGACATTAAATACAAATTTGAGATTAGCCAGTTTTTAGGAAAGTGTTTTAGGCATGCAAAACAGTTAACATTTAAATTTATTCGTATCTTGGGACAGATATTAATGTAATCAATCAAAAATTGTCCACGCTGTCACTTGATTACTATATCAACTTAAAAGTAATCATAAAAAGTGTATAAATCTGCTTTTATTTAAAAAATAGCCATTTTTCATAGAATCTTTTTTTATCATTTTTTTTTCATCCTTTTTTTTTACTTTTTTAAAAATAACTTTTGATTGATGATATATCAATTACGGGGACGTGCGGTCACTTTTTGCCACTTTTTCTTCTAAATTTTTTATTTAATTCGGCGTTTGAAAACGGCTCAACCGATTGAGTTTTTGGATAGCTCAAACTGAGCACAAATATTTGAAGAAAAATAAATTGAAACACAATAGTCCAAATCAGGCCATTGTTTCCAATTTTTTTAAACTTACAATTAAATTATTTCAGTAATCTCGGAAAAAATCTAAACATGGTCCGATTCTGACCTATTTACTATTATTGTATTAGTCACTAGATATTTGTGCTCAGTTTGAGCTATCAAAAAACTTAATCGGATGAGTCGTTTTCAAAAGCCGAAATATATAAAAATTTTGACTGAAAAAGTGACCGCAAGGCCCCGTAATAGATATAGATCTAATTGCAGTAAAGTGTGACGTAGGGCAGATACTTGTGCGTTGTACCCATAAAAATAAAAGTTGTGAAATCACGCGATATGCTGAACCTTGGTTTACAACTTAATTTTCTAGAATTGAAAATAAAAATTCTGGAATTTGAATTGATTGATGATAAGAAAGTAGTCAGCTTACTAATTCATAAAAACTACAAGTTGTTAAAAAAAATTTGTAAACAAATTACGCTCACCGTAAATTTATTGCGTAAGTTTTTTATGGCACTAGCCTATTTTATGGCCAAAATATTTAAAGAAACGTTTTCCAATAGGCAACAAAATTTAGCGAATTTCTTTGTCTCATATTTACCGATTTAAAAATATTTTAACACCATCGGTATATTTATAGATTTCCATCGAAACTCGACCTTACTGTATTTCTCATATATTTGGAATGAAAAAGCTTCCTAATTTCAAAATGAAAAGCATATAAATAATTTGGGAAATGCACCAAAAATGTCTCAACGGCATAATAAGACTAATTATGCTTTTTGTCATTTTTAATTTTTCAGACATTAAAAGCTTATGTTCTAAGTCGGCATTGTTCTGACAATAACCTGTATTTGTGTCTCCGAAAATTATCGAAGATTTTGAAGTAATCTCAAATCCGAAAAAATTATTTTTTTGAACAATCTAAATATAAAAACGAAAATTTCAATTTCGTAGTTTTTAAACCAAATTCGAGAAATTTCTTAAAAACAAAAAGTTCTGAAATAAAAAATGCTTACAGGAATTATTTTATTTTTAAAACGTACCATTTTCAGTTTTGACGGTAATTTCAATATCTGGTTCATCTTTGGCCGGTGTTATCTGGCAATTGAGCGACGTAACTTCCCTACAAAAAATATGTTTATTAAATGCAAAAAAAAATAATTGTTTTCAGAAATAAAGTTTTATTTTCGGATGAAATATTTGGATGGACAGACGTTCTGAACACGAAAATGTCAAAAATAATTAAAATTCTGATCACGTCATGGCCATTATCAAGTAACTTTTTGTCAATTTCTCACGAGATCTAATATCGAATATTGTCCAACCGTCAATAAATAAAATTCTTCAAAACCGTGTTAATGTCAAAAACGCAATTATCAAGATATATAATTCAAGTTAAGGGGGTTGTCCATGCTGGAAAGGCTTTTTCGAAGGCTCATAACTTTTTATTCCTTCATAACAATCTTATAAAAACAGAAACGGTGCTAGAGATCAAAAAATAATTTTGATGAAAAAGTTTAATTTTTGTCTAGAATCCGCTGTGATCATAATCAGACCATAGTTGATAATATCGTTTCCAGCAAACCGTACCCAAGGAATCTTTTGGTGGCATTTAAATTGTCTAATTCTCACTTTCANATTCAAAATTTTCGATTTCGCGCACTTTTTTGTCGATTTACAGCCACATTCGGAAATTCCTTACAACATCTTGCTAACTACTCCTTGGGCTTGTTACATTCCGAAAATGACGTTGTTTTGAAATAAGGCGAAGTAGAAATAGGACTTTCAAAAATAAATTTTTGCTCGCGGTTAACTCAATTTACCGGTTATTCGAACATGCTATTAAAAAAGTCAGAAGTAAAATGTGTTCCAGAGATTACGAACTACTATTCCTGAGATTTTCATAAGGTGAAGATGAAGGAATAAAAAGTTATGAGCCTTCGAAAAAGCCTTTCTAGCATGGACAACCCCCTTAAGTGTGAGTTCAAAACCTACACACATAAGTTATGTGACATAAGTTATGTCACATAACTCATTTTACTTGAAAACGTCATTTTATACTGGTCGAGTTATCTGTTTTGTGATAAAATAAATATTTTTTGTGCGTTCGATATAAAGCTTTCGATTTGATTCAAATCATCTTAGATTCGTTTAAAAATAATAGGCAGTCCAAATCTGTTCAACTAGAAATGCTATAGCATCCATATGGACCAGATTTTATGATTTTGAACTCAAGTTGGCTTATTTAGCTGTGTAAAACACAAAATTCGTAAAAAATGACAAAAATTTCTCAACAATATTTAAAACTCGTTTTTTAAGGTTGTCCAATTTAAGGAGTGTCTGTTCTAAGGAAACCAGCCTAGATAACGACATCGTTTTTTTGCATCTAAATCTTTACCGAATTTTGCCCCATATTATTATGGTTTTTGAAATTGTGAGTCAAAAAGACAAAAATATGCAAAGCTTTTATGCAATTGAAAAATTAGTTTTCTATAGCGAAAATATGCGGAAATGTTTTCGAAAATGGCCCGAAAATTTGTTTCGAAATAGCAAAAATTTTATGAATTAAAATGTATCTTTAACTCTTGTCACCCATCTAAAAATGACAGAAAATGATTTCCTTCAAATAAGGTATCAACTCTGAGCACGTATCAATTTTTGGTTGTCGAATTCAATTGGAATTTTCGAAATCGGATGAGTCATCTCCGAGAACGTTCAATGCAACTGACACTACCTTTTTCCATGAGCTAAAAAACCACCAAAGAATTTTACTGAAATTCCAAAAAATAATTTTATAGATTTTTTTGTATTTGGTTTCAATATAACGGCGGGTTGATTAATAAAGATTTTTCATTTATGTTAAACGTCCGAGAAAATTATTTTAAAGTAGAAATCAAATTCGATTGTACGTATATACAAATTAATTGTTCTCCGCTCAAAAGAGGTATCATAACACTTCTGAATCCTCGCTTCTTATTGGCTGCTCTTAAATAAAATAATATGGTGCGTAGGTTCGTGAACCTAATACCCCGAGTGTTTTCTATTTAGGTGGCGTAAATTCATTTTTATCTGTAGGAAAAGATTTTTTTATTTGGAAGTGTAATATCCTGGCGGAACTTTTTTTCGATGCCCAGGGTTAAAATATGCCGAAATAATTTCTTATATTCAATGCAGTGTTATGGTCTTTGAAACGGTTGCTTTGTCTTTATAGAACGTTTTTATTATTCAAAAAACTGAGTCGGTTTTGGTGAAATTTATTTCGTTTTGTGCTAAAAGAAGCACTTCTTTAAAGTCACGCCAGTAAATTCATTTTTTTATACTGTGGTTTCTGTCTAAGCGGACATTAAATTCAGGTAGCGGGTCACTTTTTCGGTATTTGAGCCCGAAGCCGATTTATGACGAGTTCCGATTTTTGTTTTCAAGCCAGAACTCGCCAAACTTCGGGTACCTGCATAAAAAGTGAATCCCGGAACTCGCCAAAGTTAGACTTCCGGCTTTCAACTTAATTTTTTGTTAACTTTGACTTCAAGGATTTCGATACATATTCTTCTAGCCTTCTTTAATTTCTGTTTCTTGCAAACATCGAGTTCCTGCACAAAAAGTGACTCATGAAACTCGACGAAAATCAAGTTCCGACAGAAAAACTGAATCCCGGAACTCGCCATAATTTGATTTCCTGCACAAAAATCGGAAAAGTGACCCCATACCCAAATTTAATAATTTGAAACCAGAACTCATTTTGGGATAATATCACAGATAATATTTACATTAATATTAATTAATATCATTGACTGCGATTTTGAACCAATTTTGAAATCATTTTAAATTACTTTTCATTGAACTTACTTGTCTGCATCTGGCTTCATTCTGAAACTATACTGAAAATCTGGAACTACAGTGTAATAGCAAGTTCCATTTTTAGCGTTTCCTTTGTATTCATTATCGCACTAAAATTAATTTTATTTTTCTGGTTCAAGATATAAAATTATGATTTTTTTGAAAGTAAAACCCATTTTGTTAAAACGCTTTCGAATTGATTCATCTTCAGATTTGTTTATTTTGCGAAAAATAATAAGCAGTCTATATCGATCATGATGCCCGAGTTACTTAAATATCTTATTCCCTATTATTTTAAGCAAAAAAGATAATTAAGTTACTGGGGCATCATGATCGATATGATAATAAACTTTTAATTTTTTCGACACTATATCTGTTCAACTAGAAATGCTATGGACCTGATTGTATTAATTTTGAACTCAACTTGGCTTGTTTAGTTTTAAAAAACACAAAATTCGTAAAAATGACGAAAATTTCTCGAAAAAATTTTCCGAGTGTCGAAAAAATTAAAAGTTTTATGCTCTAGCGCTTAAACGATCAATAATTTTGACATATTTAATAATCCCTTTCCAGAAACATTATACTTGAGAATCGTTTGGTGCCATTTAAAATGTCACACGATAACATGAACGTCATAAAGAAATTTTCTTATCGTGGCCCAGGATTCATGGGAGTTAAAAAAATGAAATTGTAATTTCCGAAAATATGATTTTTTTCTACATTTTGTCAAGAACCTGTGGTATATCTATTACGGGGCCCTGCGGTCACTATTTGCCACTTTTTCAGACAAAATTTTTATATAATTCGGCCTTTGAAAACGACTCATTCGATGAAGTTTTTCGATAGCTCAAACTGAGAAAAATATCTTGTGAATAATACAATAATAGTAAATTGGTAAGAATCGGACCATGTTTTGTTTTCTTCCGAGATTACTGAAATAGTTTAATTTTAAGTTTTAGTTTAAAAAAATGGGAAACAATGGCCTGATTCCGACCATTTTGTTAAAATTTTGGCTAAAAAAATCGCAAAAAGTGACCGCAGGGCCCTGTAATTGATATGCTGTAATGATTTTGTATGTTACAAAGGAAACAAAACTGCTATTTTTTGCAGTTTTTTCCACAGAATATACCACAGGTTCTTGACAAAATGTAGAAAAAACCATATTTTCCAAAATTACAATTTCATTTTTTCATATGAAGAAAAAAATTCTTGCTCCCGGTGAACCTCATTTACCGGTTCAGTCAACATGCGATCGTAAAAATCTAGAGATAAATTTACCTCGTCACAATTATCGCCAGCAATGCCTTTAGTTGTGCAAGAACATTTTCCAGTGACATGATTACAGGATTTGCCGTGACGTCCACATTCACATTTTTTACAGGAACCTTTGTTCAGAGCGACCCCATAATATCCTTCCTAAATCAATCGTATTAATCAATAAAATAAACAAAATTTACTAAAATCTAAACGCCACTAGGGTAGCTTTTTTTCAACTCCCCCCACCCTACTCAGTCATTTTTCTCGAAGACCGTACCAGATAGCAACAACCGGTTTTCTGCTATGTGTAGCCAAGTAAATTTGTGGCGACCAAAACTTTTTGTTTTTCTCTCCTTCAACCGGTTGACCGGTAATCAAGCTTTGAAATCACCGGTTTTTCTGAGGTAAATAAGGTTAAAATGTTGTTCTTTGCACGTTCAGGCTAATCAATTGCCACATATCAACGGATTATTATCAAGAATACATACATTTCGATTGAAATACACAAAAAAAAATGAGCTGTTTTAGAACGTCATTTACCGAAAAAAACGAAAATTTTTGGTTGCCACAAATTTACTTGGCTACACATATCAGAAAACCGTTTGCTGATATCTGGTAAACCATATGGTCTTTGAGAAAAATGACTGAGTAGAGTGGGGGGAAGCTACCCTAATAGACCATTTTTATCGTGAAATTGCCAAAAATATATTAACTGCCTTTAAAAAGTTACTGGCGGTATTTTTTTTCAGAGGACCCTTTAGTTGCACGAGTTTTTCTCGAAGATGGCTCAACCGATTTTGAAAATTCCAAATAATCATGAGAGACAAGGGTTCGATACATCGCATGACGGGCTTCGATTTTTGAACCGGGTCCCGGAATTCCGGTAATTACCGGTTTAATCTAAGATTGTCGGTTTCTCGGCCACTGTTGGTGATATGAGACTGATTTTTTTACCTTTCGTCTTCAAATTTTCTGAACTTTTTTTAAGGGGTCAAATTTTGTAATATGACCCCATTTAAGGTCAAACTACAAAATGACTCATGTGGGGTCATGTTACATATCATTCGATAGAGAATTTCATTGTGAATTTGAATCTGCAAAAATATTTTTTCAGAAATGTAATATGACCGGTCAANTAGCATAGCTGAAACCCAAAAAAACTATTGCATCTTAAAGAACAACTATTCACGGTGATTTGTAGTTTAAGAGTAATCTGATAAAATCCCACCTACGCCGACACCTACGCTTTTAAAAAGCCTCCTAAAAAATCACTCAAAACGTATCTTCCTCTTCAATTTTCACCATTTTTCATTATTTTTTTGTGCCAGGTTCCACAAAAGTCTTACACATAATGCAAAAGCGCCTTTTCCTCGGAATTTTGCTTTTGGCGCCCATAAAAGCCAAAAAACGAGAACAAAAATTATTGATTTATTTATGATTTAAATTGAAAGTGCGCTAATTTTTTTCTTTTCACGCTACCAAGTTGAAAATTGCATCAAAATCCTTTAAAGTGTTTGAATTTACGGTAAAAATAATTTTGGAGCATTTTTTTTGTTTGATTTCCAAACTTTGTCAAAATTCAAAATAAAAATGAAAAGTTGACATGGCCCCCAAGAAACGCCGAATCAAAATTTCAATAAAAAGTTTTTAATTCATTGTCAAACAAGTTTTGTGCTTTCCGATGCAGTATGAGTCGAAACTGTATTTTCTTAGCTGGTGGAGAAAATACCTTTTGACTGAGCCTTCCAAACTGAGCATTTCAAAAATTAAGGCTGAAAATGAAAAGTTGACATGGCCCCCAAGAGACGCCGAATCGAAATTAAAAAAAACTCTCAAATGCATTGTAAACCGAGTTTTGTGCTTTCCGATGAAGTATAAGTCGAAACTGTATCTCCTGAACTGGTGAAGGAGTTACCTTTTGCCTGAGCCTCCCAAACTGAGCATTTCAAAAATTTTACTTTTTGTTTTTTAGCTTTTATGTCTGCCAAAAGCAAAATTTCGAGAAAAGGACGCTATTGCATTATGTGTGAGGTTTCTGTGGAACCTGACACAAAAAAATAATGAAAAATGGTGAAAATTGAAGGAGAAGATACGTTTTGAGTGATTTTTTAGGAAGCTTTTTAAAAACGTAGGTGTCGGCGTAGGTGGTATTCTATCAGATTACTCTTAAACTACAAATCACCGTGAAGAGTTGTTCGTCAAGATGCAAAAGTTTTTTGGGATATCAGCTTTGCTAGTTTGTCTAAAAATAGCTTCGTAAAAGGTCAAAATCAGCGACACCCACACCCTTAAAAGACAAATAAGAGATTTAAGTTACTCGGGCATTATGATAGATATAGGTGAGGCCGTATCGGTGAAACTCACTCAAAAACCTACGTAAGCCCCCGCAAACCCACGCATTTGAAAATAAAAAATTATTATTTCCAGACGTCGGGCGTATAGGTGAAGGCAAATGATAGGCGTTTTTCAAAAATTTTTAAGGAAAAGATAGGCATTTTTCGAAAGCAAAAAACTAGGCATATTTGAATATTTTTATGAATTAAAAACTTTCGAATATTTAATTTTTGAGTTATTTCTTGAATTATTTTTTGAATTATTTCAAATGTAATTTTTTCATGATAACTTTTTATTTCTTCGGTCACTGTAAATTATAGTTTGCAATACTTCACTGCGTTTCCGCATAAAATGCGTTGATAATTACGGTCTCAGTATCTTGGGAACTTTTTGGCGTAATTCTAATACTTCTNGAAAAAAAATGTTTTCTTGATCAGAATTTTATTGTGCGTCTGTTAAAAATAGTCTCATATTATTAGCGGACATTGGGGGCATACTTCACCAAAATTTTTCCACTTTCTCATTTTTGAAAAGTGTTTTTGGCCACCTAGTGGAGGTCTTAGAAATTTTTAATGGTCATATTCTTCTTAGTTAGGGTCGATTACATAATAACCAAAAAATAATTAACTGCTGAAACGAACTTGAAAATCGAGAAATCCCCAGCTGACGGTCCCTAGATATACCCTATTTAAAAGCGTAGGCTTTGGCCATATTTTCCCCAAATTGTCATTATAGACAGAAACCACAGTAGTTACAATGAATTAACGACATTAAGGGGTTCTTCCATGCTGGGGTTCTTTCCATGCTGGAAAGGCTTTTTCGAAGGCTCATAACTTTTTATTCCTTCATAACAATCTTATAAAAATCTCAGGAAAAATCTCAGTTCGTAACCTCTGGAACACATTTTACTTCTGAATTTTTTCATATCATGTTCGACCGGTAAATTGAGTTAACCGCGAGCAAAATTTTTTTTTGTTGAAAGTCCTATTTCTCGTTTTCCTTGTTTCGAAACAACGTCATTTTCGGAATGTAACAAGCCCAAGGAGTGGTGAGCAAGATATTGTAAGGAATTTCCAAATGTGGCTGTAAATCGACAAAAAAAGTGCGCGAAATCGAAAACTTCGAATATGAAAGTGAGAATTAGACAATTTAAATGCCACCAAAAGATTTCTTGGGTACGGTTTGCTGGAAACGATATTATCAACTATGGTCTGATTTTGAACAGAAACGGTGCTAAAGATCAAAAAATAATTTTGATGAAAAAGTTTAATTTTTTTTTAGAATCCGCTGTGATCATAATCAGACCATAGTTGCTAATATCGTTTCCAGCAAACCGTACCCAAGAAATCTTTTGGTGGCATTTAAATTGTCTAATTCTCACTTTCATATTCGAAGTTTTCGATTTCGCGCACTTTTTTTGTCGATTTACAGNCATCCAGAGATATTTTAAATGAGAATTTGTATGTCAGTGCTGAAGATGAAAATTTTGAAACTAATAATTCTATTTCTGAAGAAAATACACCTTCTATTCTAAACTCAGATAAATCAGAACTTTATAGTGATTTTGACCCCGAAAATACGATATGTTCATCAGATAGTGATACCGTGGATTTACCTAAAAGTAATAAGGGGGTTCATAATATAAAAGAAGGAGATAATGTTCTCATTATGACTTCTATAGAAAATTTGATCGAAATTTTCAAAAATTTTGGGGCTTTGTGCCCTCGTTGTGGTTCTTCTTCAATTGAATACAAACCAACATATCAAGATGGGATTAGATTTTTTTTAACTTTAGTTTGCAATGAATGTGAAAAGTGTGCTGGCGGTTGGTCATTACCAAAATCTGCAAATTTTGCGATGGTTTTACATACTCTCACTAATGGCATAAAATTTAAAAAATTAGAAAAGTTTTTTTTGGGCATGAATCAATCGATCTGATTTTTGTTAGAGCAAATTACCAAGAAGGTAATCCTAGTATTCATTTGCATTTATTTTTAAGTTAAAATTCCAAGCGGTTCTCTTTTTATTTTATCCAGAGCGATATCAAGGCTATTTACAATATTGCCGCTGGAGGGCGCTAGACACCAGATAGCGCTGTGAAACCCCGACCAACCTTTTTTTCTTGGTCGATTTAGTTATATACATTTTTTTCAGCCAAACTTTTTTGCTGGACACTACCCCCTTAAGCGCTCAAAGTTGAACCTCAAATGAGGTTTTGTGCCTCCACTGATTTTTTTTTCGAACGTTCAAGGGTTAAATCAGAAACTCAAATTGATTATTTATTGAATCAAGAATAATTGAAATAAATTTTATTTTCAATCCAATTTATTATAATTTAAACCAAAACTGGCATTCATGGTGCTTGTATTTATGAAATAACTAGGGTGTGCAGCGGTATAACTACAGAGACAACTATAGAAGTTGATAAAAATTCATTGGCCTCACGGGGTTTGTAGACCTAGAAAAAAACGATTTTTCGGCCATCTAGTGGTCAGCAAATGAGTTTTTAAACCCATCATTCCGAGCACTAACTTCGCTTTATAGCAAGGATTTTTTTTGTTGATAATAATAGACATAACTTATGTGGCAAAAAAAATTTGCAGCGTTTTTAGATATCGATTACGGGGGCTCCTGGTCAATTTTTACTAGATTTTTAGCAAAAAAATTATATTTAATTCAGCTTTTGCTAACGACTCATCCGATTGAATCCTTAGATAGCTTAAACAAATATCTGGTAAATAATTGAATTTTAAAAATAGTCCGAATCCGATAATTGTCACCAATTTTTTTCAAGAAAAACTAGTAATCTAAGAATTACTATCTAAGAATGTTATCGGATAAGTTGTTTTTAAAAGCAGAATTAAATAAAAAAATTGGCTTAAAACTAGTAAAAAATGACCAGGAGCCCCCCTTATTGATATAATTAAAAATCCACAAACAAAATTTCATTCGAAAAGACCAAAATTTTTACCCTAACTTTCCAAAATGTTTTTTCAAAATGTAGCAAATTCGTTTGTGACAACGAACCTTATTCTGAAAAATCAGTCAAAAGAAGTTTTATATGCTAAAAAGCGAAGTCAGTGCTCGGAATGAGGGTTTAATAAACTCATTTTTTGACCGCTAGATGACCGAAAAAATTTTTCGGCCCAGTGACATAAGTTATGTCACAAGAAAATAAATTTTATAATTCAAACTTTCACACAAATTTAATTATATGGTGTATTGCGAATACATTTTTAGTTAATAAATATCACAATAATATTTATTTGAGTTTGTATTAAAAACAAAATCTCAAAAATACTGTATTCTAGATCGTTATTTTTGAAAAATATTTTTTAAAAAAATTTGTACAGAAAATACTGTATTCATGAGGTGAGAAAAAATTAATTTTGTTTACTCTGTTCCACAACTGTGATATGGATTACCAGACCTCAGAGTACAAATCCTAAATATTTGAAACATGCGAAATCTGAACATTTCATTGGTTGATCCTTTCTCAACCTGACCAATGAAATCGGCCTATTCCACAATAAAGGGTTTTGATTGGGTGCTAACACCTTGCGTTGTTTGTATCATTAAAATATTTAGGATTTGTACTCTGAGGTCCGGTAATCCATATTGTGGAACAGAGTAAACAAAATTAATTTTTTCTCACCTCATGAATACAGTATTTTCTGTACTAATTTTTTAAAAAATATTTCTCAAAAATAACGATCTAGAATACAGTATTTTTGAGATTTTGTTTTTAATACAAACTCAAATAAATATTATTGTGATAGTTATTAACTAAAAATGTATTCGCAAAACACACCATATAATTAAATTTGTGTGAAAGTTTGAATTATAAAATTTATTTTCTTATGTTATGTCACTGGGCCGAAAACTTTTTTTCGGTCATCTAGCGGTCAGAAATTGAGTTTATAAAACCCTCATTCCGAGCACTGACTTCGCTTTTTAGCAAATAAAACTCCTTTTGACTGATTTTTCAGAATAAGGTTCGTTGTATTGCTACATTTTAAAAAAACATTTTGGAAAGTTAGGGTAAAAAATTTGGTCATTTCGAATGAAATTTTCTTTGTTGATTTTTAATTATATCAATTAGGGGGCTCCTGGTCCTTTTTTACTAGTTTTAAGCCATTTTTTTTTATTTAATTCGGCTTTTAAAAGCAACTTATCCGATAACATTCTTAGATAGTAATTCTTAGGTGGTTTTCTGGCATAAGTTTTCTGGCATAATGGTATTTGGGAACCCCATGAAACCAATAATTAGCCCACCTAATTCCCAAATACCATTATGCCAGAAAACTTGTAGCCCTTCTAAAAAAACCACCTTAGATTACTAGTTTTTCTTAAAAAAAATTGGTGACAATTGTCGGATTCGGACTATTTTTTAAAATTAAATTATTTACCAGATATTTGTGCTCTGTTTAAGCTATCTAAGCATTCAATCAGATGAGTCGTTAGCAATAGCTGAATTAAATATAAATTTTTGGCTAAAAATCTAGTAAAAATGGACCAGGAGCCCCCGTAATCGATATGTAAAAACCCTGCAAATTTTTTTCCACATAAGTTAACTTAACCTCAAGGTCCAGTAATCCATATTTAGTATCTGAAGAAGATCGAAAATTAATACAAACTCAAATAAATACATGTATTTATGTGATATAATATCCCTGATATTTAAATACAATGTATTATTGTGATATTTTTAACCTAAAAAAAAATTTAATGTCGAACTTACCGAGCATCTTTCACAATTCTTTCCGTAAGAATTAGAAAGACAGTTAAGACATTCATTCGTCCCTTTATCACACTTCGAATGTCCTGAACAATTACAGCTGGGACATTTAACCCAAAACCAATTCTGTGCTGGACAAGTTTCGGCCAAATCAGATTCCAAAGTCCCTTTTTGACAAGTACCAGCACCAGTTTCGGTTCCGTCATCACACCATCCACATCTAGGATCATTTTGACAATTTTTACATGTAAGATGACCCCCACACGATGTATTTGCGCAATTTTGACGCTAAAATAGGGTTCGGACCAGGCATAACTGAATCGAAGTGAAATTCATTGAAATTTAAAGCTTGAGAACACTCTAGACAAACATGTTTCCATAGAATTCAATTTTTAATATTCGAGAAATTTCGGAAATATAAATTCGAAAAATGAGGCATCGAAATATTATTAAAAAAATAGCCAAAATGATATATCGAAAAATTATCAAAAATTTAGATTAAATGAGATTTCGATAAGGTAGTTTTTTTAGACGTGACAGATTTGACTTTTCACCACAGACAAACCGAATTAGAGATCACAAAACGGTTTTTTGCATTCAACTGGAAACTAAAAAAGCTTAGGCCAATTTTTTTTTTTAATTTTCGAAAAAATTTTCCAAAAATTTTCAAAATACGAGATTTTTAAATGACCGGTAATCACCCAATGTGGGTATCATACGAAACTGGAAGAAATTCTAAGACTAATGGCTGAAAAATGAAATTCTAAAAATTAAGTTTTCTTACGATTTTTCATAATGACAAAGTGATAGAAAGTGAAATCTGTCGTACCTATAAAAAAAACTACCTTAGGCCAAAAAATTTTTTGTCTAATTTTCAAAAATTTTGAAAATTCGAAATTTTCAAATGACCGGAAATGACCCAATGTGGGTATCATACGAAACTAAAAGACATTCTAAGACTTTAGTGGCTGAAGACATTAATGGCTGAAAAATAAAATTCCAAAAATTAAGTTTTCTTAAGATTTTTATATTGACAAAATGGTAAAAAAATCAAATCTGTCGTGTCTTAAAAAAACTACCTTAATTATCAGAAAATTTAGGCGAAAAATAAACAAAATTAAATATCGAAAAATAGACAAAGTAAGAAATCGAAAAAACGTATAAAAAAAAGAAGGAAATTCAAATTCAATTGTCAAAATTTTCATTTTAATTTCACAGCTTAATTTCGCATTTAGTATAAAAAATTGCCTTGTCAAAACCCTAAACTGAAACCATTCAAAACATTGACCAAACGGAAAACTAGTGACATAGGCCTCATTCGAAACGCAGACATTTAAGGACCCGCACCACATGCAGTTATGATGTTTCGTGCAATCTGTGCAATTTCCAAATGTCCCACATTCAAAAAGTTCCGAACTGACATTTGAAGTACTAGAACACATACTAGTTTGGTTATA
>SCLH01000811.1:14395-51955 GCA_004367855.1 Oikopleura vanhoeffeni
GGAATTCTTTGTTTAGGCAAATTGTTTGGCTGATTTTGTCCTTGTTTTTTGGGTCCGATTTCGTCACTTGGAAAATGCAGCCTGAGAGGACGCAAGAGGAACATCTCTCATGGGATGATAGACATGAAAAAGTTTGGAAATCGGCACACTTTTCAGCTACAGAATTGCATTCTGACAAGAGGTATAATTTTGTGCCGACGAATTGTAATTAAAAAAAAACAAATACAATAAAATCCTCGAGGTTTGCACATTACACAAAACTTCTATAAGGACAAGCTCATTTTTTTCATGTGAAAACATGTCGCTTTGTCCATATGAAAAAAAAATCTGGCCAAACATCGATAAATATATCTCTTAAAAAAAATTGATTGTAAACTGGGTAAAAAAAATTACAGTAGAGTGACTTTATTAGGACGCGTCATAAGGATTTTAAAAGAACAGTCCTACGAAAAGTACGTTACTATACTTCAAAAATATGTCATGGTACGATACCTATGTAACATATGTATCATACCAAGGCATATTGTTGAAGTATAGTAAAGTACTTTTCGTAGGATAGTACTTTTAAAATATTTATGAAGCGTCCTAATAAAGGCACTCTACTGTATTATATAAAAAAAAATTCGAATTTATCTTGAAAATCTATTTTTATTTGTTAGAAAAATTTGATTCAAACGACTGATCACTATTTAAAGCCATAATTAATCTATAATTTTTATTTTGGTCAAATATACGCAGACCTTATAAACACCCACGACATGTAGTCGCGACATTAGTGGCTTTTATAGTACGATACGATTTCGTCTGTACGCCATAATAACAGACCTGGCAACGCTAGTAGCGTTACGGTACTCATTTGTAAAGAAACAATATAAAATTGTGTACAGTGGGGTAGCTATAATTGAAACTAAACTTTGGGCGGTTTTTGAAAAAAAATGACACAAGTGTACGCAGAATTAACTTTCATCGATTACTGCGTGCTCTGGTCTGATTTTTTTTTGAAAAACCGTCCAAAGTTAAGTTTTGTTCCAATGAGAGACTGTAGTAAAAGATAACAAATATCTAGTAGGCATGAAACGTCAAAAAAACTCTGTAAAAAAAAACTATTTTTTAATTTGAAATTTTCGAACGTGCAAAAAAATAAATTCGTCTTTTTTTTTAACACAAAAGTTAATTTTAATTCAAGAGATAAGTATTGTATTCCTTATTTTTTAAATCATTTTAAAATAGTCTTAAATCTGACACAATTATGGCAGGTCCTTAATACGTCGTCAAAAAAATTATACCTTCCTTGAGGCACCCTTTTACTACTACTTTCAGGGGTGACCGAACAGACACCAGAAGTGGTTTCATCATTTTCCTTACAATATTGACAGTTTTCTTTAGACGAGTATGTACAGTAACTACAATGACTATTTTTCCGCAATTGCTCTGAAAGGTCTTTTGAAATACTAGCCAAGCTTGAGGTCTCGGCTGGGCACGTATCAGAGTTTCTAGAAATTGTTGAACACGCGTCTACCGCCTCATACGGTGAGAATGTAAAAATGTCACTCAATAATTCTCCATTAAAGCCGCCTATAGTCTGGTTTTTTAGGCACTGTGGTTTTCGTGCCATATTCTTTAAAAATGCTCCAAAATATTATGAAATTTTTGGAGGCGAGTTATCAACCTGTTTTTTTTGCGCTTCAGTCAAATTTTTCGGAAAAACAGATGTTTTATAGAAATTTTTCAGCAAAATATGTTATTTATAAAAATTTTCAATTTTTTCCTTAAATTTGTTCATTTTAATAGGAAATAATGAATACTTTTTTTTGGTTTTTCACCCAAAATTTTTACGAAAAATAGGTGAAATTTCGGACAAATATACCCTTTGGATATTTCTCCCATATTGTCCTTATAGAGAGACGAAATAAAATCAGCATAGGTTTTTTCACCAAATTGTCCTTAAAGACACACACCACGGAACCTCACATTTCAAGGTGAGTTAGTTAGGAATTAAAAAATACGATCATTGTGGAAATTTGGGTCATGATATAACTTTTTATAATGTGTGGCGCTGCATAGCCGGTTTTTACCGGACATTCACCAAAAATTACCGGTTTGTATCCAATAAAAACATGGAAAATTCCCGGGAAAAATAGTACTGTGATTTCTGTCTATAAGGACAAGTGAGATTTTCCCAAAATTGTCCTTAGCAAAATTTTACCAAATTGTCCTAAGCTATTTTTCCCAAATTGTCCTTAGCAATCTGTCCTTTAGGACAAGGCCTTTAGGCTTAGCTATTTTGGTCATATTTTTAAAAAAGCGATAATTTAAAAAAGCGATAATTAAAAAAGCGAAAATAATTTGAAGACCTTTTTTTTTTTTGCTCTTCAGAAAATTTACGAAAAAAGGTGTTTTATATAAATTTTTGAAAATATACCCTTTTGGTTATTTTTCCCAAATTATCCTTATAGAGGGACGGACCAAAATCCGAAAGCGTAGGTTTTGGCCATATTTTCCCACTAATAGAGGGTGTCCTTATAGACAGAAATCACAGTAAATTTATGTTATGGCCAAATTTCCAGAGCGATCGTATGTACCATTTCCAAACTATGACTAATGTGACGTTTCTAAAAAACCAGCCCCTATAGTGTAAATAACGGAATCAATTGTCACAGAAGTGGCTCCATAACGTGGAAACCACTTTTCTTTTGAGATTATTTTTTCCCATTTATCACATTTTATTGAATAAGCCAAAATTTCGTCAGAATAACATAAACTACCCGCAGATTGAGTAGTATCATTGTGCGAATTTCCAGTAAAAAAATAAAGTTTTTCGCCAATTTGAGCACCAGAATGAAACCATCGATTTGAACCACCAGCAGTTTTCGATGGAGTTAAGTCGGAAAAAATACGAGATTCTGCGTCGTACCGTGATAAGGAGTGGCCGACGACATTATTTTGGTAACCTGCGTAAAGGTTTAATTTTTTATTCATTTTTCAAATTTAACTAAATTCGAGACGCACGCGTTAAAGTAAAGTCTTTGCGCATATTCGTTATTTTTCATTTCTAAAGAATGTAATGCGATAAAAAAGTGTGGGATTAGTAATATCATATTACAAATGCTTGGTGTCAAATTTCATTTTTTTGAGATTTTCATAACATTTTTCATGAAATTCTAGCACGTGGCCAGGTTTACATTCAATTTTACTAATCTAGTTTCAAATCCGAAAAACGTGTAATATGACCACATTTGGGTGTCAAGTTTCATTTTTTGCGAAAAAAACCCTCAAAATCTGCAAAATATTTTGAAATTAAAAATTGGGATACGAACCCCCGTTTTTAAGCGTTGCCAAATACAAATTTAAAAATTGGGGTCTTTATCATGTTTTCGGTAAAAAATCGGACTATCCGTAAAATTAATCACCGAAGTGTATAATTGATATAAATTTTCAAATGACAGCTTTGAAATTTCAGGCCAAAATAGTTAAAACTTTAAGTTATAGAATATCATACACCACCTTCTCAAACGACCTGACAGTTTCTCAAACGTCCTGACGGTTTTCAAACGTCCTGACAAAAAAATTTCAAATCATAGGTGTCAGGACGTTTGAGAATGTAGTGTATATGATAAGTCTTAGTCTACTCTGGGCTTTGGCCAAGCGGACAGAATAGGAAATCCCGTTTTGTCCGCTAAATTTTATGGTCATCGAATTTATAGTGAAAATTCACGTTTTCCGCATAGGCTAATTTTGCCCATTTTGACTTGTGTCCGCTTAGCCAAGACGGGACAGTTCTTATTCATACCACGGCTAAAAAAATTGAACCTTTCCTGCGTAAATATAAACGAGGGAGGGTTCTGATTGGTCAACAATCGAAACATGACCATAACTGCCCGGTATCCTCCGTCCAAAAGTAAAGGGAACAGAAACGCCTACGCTTTTCGCAAGATGGTCAAACCGGAATTCTTGAACTAAGGAGGTATACCCAAAATTGGTCGAGTAACCCCCAAATGATATCACAAGTTCTGTACCATTTTTAAATTTCACGGTGACCAACGAGTGACCAGCAAGTAATAATGGTTTTTTTGAACCAGAATTTTCAATGAGATTCCATTTATTTGACTCTAAAGAATATCTCCAAACATCAGAGTACAATTCATGCTTAGGGCAGGGATCGGATTTTTTTAAATTTTGCGGCTCGAGCGACGAACCCGGTACTTTTTCGTTAATTCAAAAAAAATTGACCTAGGTCTAGTAGACTACGAGTAAGTCGGTGGATCGCCTTATATCTATCAGGTCCCCGTAAAATTAGTCTTTGCTTGAGTTTTAACGGAAAAACATGGGTTGGCAGTAAAGCGGCAAAAAATCACTTTTTTGGAATTTTCGGGCTAGAAAACTATTTTTTTCAAAAAATTATTGGATTCATGTACTTCAGAGCGCGATTTTGATTCGAGAAGTATATTTTCAAATCGCAATACTCATTTTGGTGAAGCTGATTAGGTGAAATAGGCCTTTTTTGAGAAAAATATTCATTCGGTGAAATTTACATATTTTTATCCGTCCAGAAAAAATTTTCAAGCGCTCCGAAGTACTGTCAAAGTTGTCTAAGCGGACGTTTTTGAAAATTTAAAAAACGTCCGATTAGACAACTATGACAGTACATGAATCCAATAAATTAAAAAAAAAAAGAGTTTTCTAGCCCGACAATGCCTAAATAGTGATTTTTTGCCACTTTACTGCCAACCCTGAAAACATGATGGCGATAGAGATCAACATTTAAAAAAATTTTAATTTATATAAATTTTTACAATTCAAAATAAATTGTGTTTCTAGAGTCATTTAATAATAACAGAAAAAAATGTCCTCCAAAAAATGAATCCAGGGAGAAGTAGAGAGCAAAATGTAAAAATTGTCAATGTTGCTCTCTACCGCCATTCATGTGTTTTTAGAAATTATAATGGTAATTTGGTTAATTAAAATAACTTGTCACGTAAAATCTATATTATAAAAAACTTCAAGAATTGCCAAAATTTGAGCTTCAATTCGGAACAATAACCATAAATTTAAGAAATAAAAACAAAATTATAATAAAATGATTAATTCATGGTAAGTGGGTCAAGAAGGACTACTTTTCCGGGTCGGGTTGTATCGATCAAAAAAATTTTGATCCCTGGCTTAGGGTAGTTGACTCCACCGTATATGATTAGATATATATCCTCCAAAATAGTCATTGGTGCACCATATCTCACTGGCGGCGGTGAGGGGGTAAGCGTAGGCAAAGGATTTGAGAAAGAGTTCAGTTTTGGGTCATAAGTCCACATTTTCAAATCAGGATTTGAATCTTTAACCATGAATTGATAGCCACCCCAAATGTAGATTAATCCATTTTTTGCGAAAATTGATGTCGAAGCGCGTGGGCGTAAATTAGAGGGGAATATCACCTTTTGAGAAAAATTACCAAATGAGATCGATCCAGTTGAAAGAGAAGTAGAAGCTGGAAAGATCGGATCGATAATTGGAGTTTCAACAAGTTTATATTCAATATTAAATCCTTGCAAAATGATAAAAAAATATTTTATCAAATTTAATTATTGATTTATTGAAATTTGACCCTTTAGAAATAACATTGATAAACAAAATGGGGTCATTTTTCAGTCAAAAATTTTTTGCAATAACGTTGGGGTCAATTTACAAACAAAATATTCGTTAAAGTTGTCTTTTTTATTTTTACTTAAAACAGTTGATTTAAAAATAGAAGGCACTTGAGTCAATTTTGAGCTCAGTCCTATTTTTCATCCGAATTACGTAAGTTATAGCAAAAACCGTAGATTGGGACCACAAATAAGACATGATGTATATTTGTTGAAATAAGTCCAAAATTTTGCGCCTTTAATTTCCTTTTTTCAGCTTTTAATACTCGTCTTATTTACCCTTTTTTTTGAAAATGAAGTAAAATGACTCCAATCTTATCAAATATATTTTTTCTGAAATAAGGTCGATTTTTTCACAAAGATCTAATAATCAATAACGGGGCTTCCTGGTCACTTTTCACTAGATTTTTGGCCAAACTTTTTAAATAATTCGGCTTTTAAAAACAACTAATCCGATTACATTCTTAGATAGCTCAAACTGAGCACAAATATCTTGTTAATAATAGAATAAAAAAATTGGTCTATCAGACCAATTTATTTTATCTTTTTTTTCTGAGATTTTTGAAATTGTTTAATTATTAGTTTTTCTTAAAAAAATTTGAAACAATGATCGGATTTGGACCATTTTTTTATTTTATTATTCACAAAATATTGTGCTCAGTTTGAGCTATCTAAGAATGTAATCGGATGAGTTGTTTTCAAAAGCCGAATTATTTCAAAAATTTTGGCAAAAAATCTAGTAAAAAGTGACCGGGAAGCCCCGTAATCGGTATCGATAAGTTTTAAAAAAAAGTTAAATTGCGTATCATTCCTGACATATTATAAGCCATATCCGAATAAAAATGCAGAAAAGCATTTCCGGAGCCAGCATAAAATAAGGGCGGATTTTTCATAATCCCACACAAAGCACCTAAAAGAGTCGATTTGTATGCCGAAGTCCCATCGAAAATATAAAGATGATCCCACCCACACTCCGTCTCAAATGAAGTTATATTCAATTCTATTAAATATTGATAAGACGGTTCGGGATGGGCAGGAGCAGAAATGAGCCAGGAACATTTGGCTTGATATGAAGAAGAATAGTTTCCATAACTGAACATAATTTATAAAAATAAAAAAATAATTTCAAAAAAAAATTCGCCAAATTTTGAAATCAATTTTAGGTTGAAATTATTTTTCAAACGGCGAAACGAAGTGAATGTAAAAAATGTGTTCAGAAATGTAGTTAGGATCTGGTACATACGATATTTTGGGAACTACGGGCCAGAAAATAACTTTACAAGCTGCTTTTTTCGATTTGCGTTTTAAAAACGGTGATTCGCCAAAAATAATTCAAAAAATAAACAATCAAAAAATTTCCGTAAAAAAACCGAAATTTTTCGAAACTCTGTCGCAAACTTCAAAAATTATCCAAAATATATCACCGGTTTGAGAGTCCAAAAAACCTGACCTTATAACAAAAAAATAAATTTCTAAACACATTTTTTAACCTCCACTTTCGATTTTGTGTTCTGAAACACAGATACCAAAAATATTATGAGGAAGGCTTTTACGATATTTTTGAAAAACTAAATTTTCAACTTAAAATTTATTCCATAAGAGAGAAATTTTCATCAAGAGAAATTTCAAAAATTTGAGAATTTTCAAATTAATTTTAAAATAAAGGTTTAGGTAACTTTTTATGAGAACACCCCAAGGAGACCTGTGTAATTGAAAATATATATCCCAGGGAAGTTATTAAGAGAAAAATTTTGGCAATAAAATTTTTGTCATATCGAAGATTATACTTACTGGCCCCGTAGAACTTTGACGTCTGAGACACGTCTAGGACGTGTTTTAATTGGTCAATATACAAGAGTAAATGTGTATTGTATTAACCAATGAAATCACATAATTCTTTAGGTGAAAGTCAGGTCAAAGTTCTACGGGACCAGTAAGTATAATATTCGATATGACATTTCTTACGAAGGACCGTTAATCGGCCCAAAAATAATCCGCCTAATTTTAGAAAATTGGTACTCCAAATTTACAAGTTTATTGTTCGGGGAACTAAATTTTTAAAATAATTCGACAGCAAAGGTATTAATTTTATTTATGCACGCCAGAAAACTCTGTAATTCTAGAAAGTTTAGTCAAAAATTGACTTTTTAAAAATGAAAATTAGGCGGACAATTTTTAGGCGGATTAACATTTCCTTCTTCTTACGGGTTCAGATTACAGTTTTTTCATTTTTTTTTCAAAAAATTTTAAGAGGTGTCAAATTTTAGGGGGTACAGCTCGGATCACAGAATTTTCTTTAAATTCGGGTGAAAAAATGACAATGGAAATATTTATTTTTTATTTTTAAAGTCAAGTTCGGCCAGGCGGCGCCTTCAAAGTCCGTCAAACTAAAATCACACCTCCTCACTGAGTTTTCATCGGATCGTTGAATTTTTTTTTGCAGAATGATCCTAATAAAATTATCTTTAATCTCACCGAGGAAAATTTTTAAATTTAATTCTGGCTCGTGAGATAATTGTTTTATCTTCCAAAATATCAATAAAAATTGTTTTGAGCTTATCTTAAATAAAAGTCAGTTTAATCTTACCTATTAGGAAGTAAAAATCCAGTGTATAATAGACTATCAGGTATTATTTCTATAGGGATATCTCTGAGTTCACTTAGCTGATCTGTTTGAGATATATCTTCCTCTGAAAAAAATTTCCCTTGAAATTTCGTTAATTTAAAAAAACGACAGTTCGCCGTTTTTTAATTTTTGGCATTTCTTAAAAACATGAAAATACTCATATTCATAAGGGATTTTTTATGAAACATTTATTTTGAATCCTTAATTAACGAAATATGTGAGTTCTAACTCAACTCAGGCCAATATTCGCTAAAAGCTGCTTTGATAAATAAAAAATCAGAAATTTAATTTTGCGCGGCGTTCGTACTTTGAAAAAGTTTTTGATGCGCGAGAGTAAGCAGTTTCCGAAATCCGTTAGTTATAACTTTTCAAAAGATTATCGTCAAATTAAAAAATAAATGATTTTAAATATAAATTATGTGTCGACCGTGATATATAGAAAAAAAATGTTTTTTAAATCCAAAATCAAAAGCAATTTTTCAAAATAAGTACACATTCGATATTAACATTTAAATTATTTATGAGATGATCAGGCTTGATTCTTTAATCTGGCGATTGTAAAATTTCAAAATTTATTTTATTTTGGAAGATAAAAACATAATCTCGCGAACCAGAATTAAATTTAGAAAATTTCCTCGGTGAGATTTAAGATAATTTTCTGAGGATCATTCTGCAAATAAAAATTCTACAATCCGATGAAAACTCAGGGAGGAGATGTGATGTTAGTTTGACTGACTTTGAAGGCGCCTGGCCGAACTTGACTTTAAAAATAAAAAATAATATTTCCATAGCTATTTTTTTACCCAAATTAGTTAGGTCCCAAATTTTAAGAAAATTCTGTGAACCGAACTGTACCCCGTTCAAAAAAAAATTCTGACAAAAAGTTGAACTACAATACAAATCATGGGGAGGTTACCTTGTGGGGGTTAGCCCGTTTGATTTTTCTCTAGTTGATACAGTACCCCGCCCCGCACGAGATTAGCCTAGACTCTTTATGCTCGGCACTTCATGTAGTTGCCAAAAAATTGGCTTCCAAGGATGTACGGTTTTCTCAGAATCAACTTTTAAAATTTTTACTAGTCAATTTCCGGTATAACCGGACATCCGGTGAAGAATAAAACAGGGTTTCACTTGGCCGTTGAATGCGAAAATCCGTTGGGAATATATTGTTCCGTCCCAAATGGCAGCAAGAAAACTGGGTGGAGTGTTCTTGAAAAAAGTTGCCTATTTACAAGACTTACCCGTCATGTATAGTTTGAATATCAAAAGTAGCTTCATTGTCTAGTCTTCCTAAACAAGTACTACATGTATCGCCTGTCCATCCTCTCTTACATTTACAATGCGGCTCATATTTATTACCGAGATCAAGGACTTCGCAAATTCCACCATTATTACATTTTAAGGCGCAGTTTACATTTAAACCAGAAATTTCTTGGTGAAGGTTAAATATTTCCGAGGAAGTTAAGAAGGAGATATCAATTACGGGGGCTCCTGGTCCTTTTTTACTAGTTTTTGAGACAAATTTTTTATTTTATTCGGCTTTTAAAAACAATTCATCCGATAACATTCTTCAGATTAGCTTAAACTGAGCACAAATATCTTGTGAAAAATAAAGTTAAAAAATTGGTTCGTCGGATAATTATTTTAGCTTTTTTCTGAGATTACTGAAATTGTTTAAATTACTAGTTTTTCTTAAAAAATTGTCGGCATTCTCGGAGCCAATTTTTTAAATTCAATTATTTACCAGATAATTGTGCTCTGTTAAAGCTATCTAAGAATTCAATCGGATGAGTTGTTTGCAAAAATGTTTGTCTTTTTATTTTGTTAGACATTTAGACATGAACACAAAAATGAATGATAAAAAAGTATTTTTGATTCAAACAGATCGAATTCCTAATCTCATCATATATAGCAAGATTCAATAAAACACAAAATTGCCGTTTTGTCCACTGACTTAATTTTTACGAATCTATGGAAAAAATGCGTGGGTCCTTCCTTATTTCCACTTTTTTTAATGCATGGAATTTGGCAACAGATTTTGACGTTTTGTTCTTATAAACACACACGACAGTATTATTTACTTTTATTTGTAAAAATTATGAATGTTTTGAAATATTCAAAAATAAATGAATTTTGCGAGATAAAAGTTTAGCGAAGTGAAAAAAAGATTTTCAGTTGAATAACGCCCTGTGATTGGCCTTTTCTTAAATAATTCGAGCCAGATAGTTGATTAAAAAAACATAAAAAATGCGATTTATAAATTCATTGACCCTTGGATACATATCAAATCGGATGAAACATTCTCGAAAACATTCAAAAACTTTTCCCACTTAGCTAAACTTTTATCTCGCCTTTCTTAATTTTTGAGAATTAATTTGCACAGAAATAATCATAATTTGCTTCCAATGAAAAAATTTAACCTTCCTTTGATATCATTTTGACGAGGCTGTTGAGCACAATCGAAACTGCTTATAAATGCAAATAGAATAATAAACATTTTAAAAGTTTAAATTCCATTTTTCATTCGTAAACGAACACTGAAACCTTCAAAACATTTTAAGAGTGGCGCCGTCTTATTTCGAATTATTCAATCTGAAAATAATTTTTTTTAGAAAATTTTATTTTAATAATAGTTAAGAATTGCGATTTTTCCAAAGACTTGGTGAAATGCTGAAAAAATTATGAATAAAATACAAGATGATTTAGTTAATTTATTTCTGTAAATACGAAACCTACAGCCTCAGTTGTCTCGTTTACGGCGTAATTTTTCGTCCGCAGGGTAGACAGCAAAAATTGCCTATACTTTCCTATATATTACGTAATAATTTGGCTGTCTAACCGGCGGACGAAAAAAAACGCCGTAAACGAGAAAACTCAGGCTGTAGATGTTGATTGGGTTTCCAGGTTTTTCAATTAACAAAAAAAACATAATCATCCTGTATTTTCAAACATTTGAGAGAAATGTCAAATTTTAGAAAAAAATAAAAATGTCCAAAACTACACAGAATATAATGTGAAACATTTCTCTTATTAGCAAAGAATTTAACAAGTGTGCCGCGTATAGCAGATCTTTTTTACTTAATTGCCATGAGGGGTTTTTTTGCCAGAACTGTGTTTTCTGGATCTTTTGTTTGGCATGAAGAGTAGACCTATTTAGAAACTTTCAAAGGGTTTTTGGGTTGATTGAAAATAACATTTTTCTGAAAAACGAAACTTCGGAAATATGACACCGTTTGAAATTTTAGGTCGCTTTTTTTCGTTTGCCCACCTTAAGGGGTATCTGTTCTGAGATAGGACTAGATAGCGACAAACGGTTTTTTGCATCTGAATTTAAACCAAATTTGTAGTGGTGGAAGTTTTTATTTTTCCCGGTGATTACCGGTTCACCGATAATTCGCGAAAAAACGTTTTTTTCGGTCATTTTGAGCAATTTCGATGACTGATTTCCGGTCACGTGATTAACCTAGGATGCCAAAAAAAATTTCTACTGTATATTTTTTTCCAAGGTTTCACGTGCAGAAAACCATTTGTCGCTAGTCTCC
Organism: Oikopleura vanhoeffeni; assembly: GCA_004367855.1. Taxonomy (NCBI): domain Eukaryota; kingdom Metazoa; phylum Chordata; class Appendicularia; order Copelata; family Oikopleuridae; genus Oikopleura; species Oikopleura vanhoeffeni. Next base: position 26,200 of record SCLH01000811.1, read on the forward strand.
CAGTCGAAATCACAAGTGGGCAACCGAGAAAAACCACCTAAGCGTATTTTGAAAACGATGTCCAAAATTAAAGCAACATCATTCATAGTAAACTGTAGAGCTTATAAAGGGACACAAACGAGCTTGAACTTTAAGTAATTTTTCTTTATATAAAAAAGACGCTAAATTTTAATTTTTTATAATTAATTTGAAGAAAAATGGCTAAAAGTTGGAGCCCTTTTGCGTCCTATTAAAAGCTCTCCACTGTACTTTAAATAAACATGTTTATGATGTTTATTTAAAGTACAGTGGAGCAATAATTTTTGCTTTGATTTTGACCTAAATTTTTCAAATAAAATATATATTTTTGAAAAATTATTTAAATTTGTATTTCAAATTTTTTCCTGTTTCATGGTTATTTTTCTTGCAAATATTTTTTCCTTCGAAAGATTCTAATGCCGATTGCCAACCGGTTCTTTTATTTAATGTCTATTTCTTTATAGCCAACTTGAGGGAGTTTTCTCCTGCTAGCTGGCCAAGCTAGATCTTTTTTTACGTTTATTTTGTTTATGAATAGCACCAGAATAATTATACCTGATTTTACCATCAGTTTGGTAAGTAAATTGTTCTAGTGACTATTTGCTGGTTTTTATGCCAGATCTTTTCCTATTTTTTTTTGTTTTATTTTCAGTCGGATTTTTTCACTACGAACTTTCAATTTTGACCATTTTTTAAAAATGCTTTACATCAGATAAATAAATAATGTACAAACTAATGTAAAGAAATTTGTATAAATAAAGCCAAAAATTAAAGCTTGCCGACTGCTCCGAAACAGTCAGATCTTTTCTTATCAAAGTTATAAGACAGTTGGATATATAAAACGGCGGTTTATTCTCGAGAGAAAAATATTTCTTAAAAAGAAAATTAAATGTTAAAATTTTCGATGATTCAAATAAAAATTGTTATAAAACGTTTTGCTCTTTATAAATTCGCTAATGTTAAGTACCGTCGTTTTTGTATATAAGGACATGTTTAATTTTGCTGTTTTGTCCATCTGCAGACCGGTCGTTTTGGCCACATCAAAGTTTATCCTTTCTCCTGCCTTCTCACTCCGCGTCACAACTGTGACGTCAGAAAAGACACTTAAAAAGCAAATCACACGATTGTCCACTTATTTAAAGAATCGTGTGATTTGATTTTTAAGTGAAGAAGGCAGGAGAAAGGATAATCTTCGGTACAGACAAAAATTTGTTTTCGAAATTGGCTTAGGATTTGGCCATTTTGTCTTTATAGGCAAAAACAACTATATATTTAAATGATTATTATAGCAAGATAAAAACGACCTAATTTAAGCTGAAAATGTATTGCCATTACACTGGTTATAACGAGACGTTATATCTATCATAGACCTCGCACGGCGCAGAGTTACAGTCTCCTAATGATTTTCTAGTAATGCAATAATGTAGCCTTCAATAATATTTTATAAATACAATTTTTAAGAGCTAGTTTTGATATTAATTGGGTTAAATTACATTATAAATATCGAATTTTGACCAATAAGAGGCCAATTGTAATTTGACCCAACTGGTGTGATATTGATTACAATCCTCGAATCGAAAAAAATAGTTTAATATGTCACCTACAGTATGTGATATACTGTATTCTTCTTGTGGTGACGATAAAACGACTTGCACAAGACAAAAAACCTCATTGCACGAACATGATAAATAATAGATATATTATGCGACAAAAATGAGTTGGCAGTAAACATTAAAATAGTAGAAGGCAAAAAAAAACGAAAATTTAAATTTTTTGAAAAAATGTTGATATTCTTGTTCGCAATCAAATTTAGCGTTTCTGAAAGTATTTTTCAAATTAAAAAAAAAGCAGCATAACTTATTTTGAAATTAGCCTTTTTTCCAAAAAAACATACTTGTCGATTTTCTCAACAAATTTTTATCAAAAAAAATATCGAATCTAATATAATTAACTATCTAAAGAAAGATAAATAATATCGTTTTTTTGGCCTTTTACTACCAAGTTGGTAGTACCAACCCACTAAAATATGTCATCGTAAAAATTAAAGTTTGATATATTATTAAAAAAACTATTTTTCATTTTCTAATATAATATTCGTTATACGATAGCTCAATTTTAATGATATTTCTTACGCGGTCGGGTTAATAAGATAATTTACAGCCATGAAAGCGAGAGTGAGCTTAGTGTTATATGACACCATAATCGTGATATCAAAAATGATCTATTTTAAACACTATAATATTTTTCGCAAATTAAAATATTACTTATGATACAGGGTGTATCATACCAATTACGGGGCCCTCTGGTCGTTTTTTGCCACTTTTTCAGCCAAAATTTGTTATATAATTCGGCTTCTGAAAACGACTCATCCGATTCAGTTTTTCGATAGCTCAAACTGAGCACAAATATCAAGTGAATAAAAAAATAATAATCAATTGGTCAGAATTGGACCATTTTTTTTGTTTTTTTTCTGAGATTACAGAAATTTTTTAATTATTAGTTTTTGTTAAAAAATTGGAAACAATGGCCTCATTCGGAATCTTTTTTTCAATTTATTTTGCTTCAAATAATTGTGCTCAGTTTGAGCTATCTAAGACCTCAATCGGATGAGCCGTTTTCAAAAGCCGAATTATAAAACAATTTTAGCTGAAAAAGTGGCAAAAACGACCAGAGGGCCCCGTAATTGATACAGCGGGTGATAATGATTCGAAAAAAGCTTTTATCGCAGCAAGCCGTCTTGCAATCTCAAATGGTTAAATTCATGACCATTTATGGGGGTAGTGCCGACTAAAAATTGAATACAATACTAAACTTAATACAATACTATACTAAATATAACAAAACAAACAAAACCAGCCAAACAAAATGGTGGTTTCGGGCCATCTAAAAAAAAGGAATCTCCAGATAGAGGGCGCTCAAGTTTATTTTAGATTATGATATTTTAGTTCATGCCCGATTTAATTAATTTTTTATCAACATTTGAAAAATTTTAAAGATCGATATAAAAATCTTGTTTGGGAGATTCGCTTCAAAACATGAATCGAATTTTCTCGAAATGTTTTTTTTAAATGCAGTAGAGTGCGTTTAACGGACAGTTTGGTAGAATGAAATTGGGTCAAAAACGGGCACTTTGACCATTCAAATTATCCGTTAAAACGTAACGGGCAGTTTGCATCCAAAACTGTCACTTTAAATGCATGCTAGCAGGAATTTTTGACCAAAACTCGTTTGACCAAACTGTCTGTTTAAACTCAATCTACTGTAGGCCACATACGATTTATGTTCACACGAGGCGCTAGAGCGTGAAAATGATTTTGCTCTCTTTTAGTGGACACTACCCTCTTAAATGATCGCGATGAATACTTTTAAATCGAGAAAAAAATGGGAAAATAAGCAATATTTAATTTTTGTTCGATATTTAGTCTTTAAAATGGACATTTACCGATAAAATCTAGAAAAATTGCCGCGAAATTTAAATCGGCTGTAAAAATCAAAATACCAAAAAATTCTGAATATACTTAAATAATTGAGCCTCTATTAAAGGGCTGTTAAATTGTAATGCATTTGATAACATATAGAAGAACACCGAATACAAAAAAATTGAAAAAAAAATAATTGAACCCACACTTTTTAGGTTTAAATTAAAAGTAATGAAAATTCTTGTATGAAACGCAGTACAGTTTGAAGTTGCGACTCTCTGGATTCATCTCAATTGGGAGGAAGGGTGTTAAAAAATGACAGTGTGGGATCCCTATTGATGAAAATGGTTCAAATTTACTCTTCGCCTTCATTTTGGGCAGTCTTTAACTCATCGTCGAGCGAATCTTTATCTTCTTCTTGATCCTCTGGGTCGTCTAAGTCCTCAGTATTTTCCTCCTCTCCGGCTTTGTGCCAAACGAGGACCAATTGGCGAGCTTTAAATAGTTTTCCTCGATTTTCAGCCTGTTCGGCTTGTTGCCTGGTACGGTATTCGACGATCATGGTCACGCCCTCTTCCTCGAAGCTGATATCGGCGATTTCACCAAATTGAGCAAAATGGGTGATACACTCGTCACGCTCAGAATCTTTGAAACCCGTCACTCGGAGTTGACGAGGACGACGATCTAGGGTGGCGGTTTGAGCAAATCTCTGAGCTCGGGGACGACGAAGGTCATGCTAAAAGGGTAAAAAATTAAAAAAAATTCGAGCAAAAAGGAAATCTTATAGTGTTTAAAAGTAAGTTTATGGTGTTTGAAAATTATTCTAATCGTTTCCATATTTTTTTTCTTGATTCTCAATAATTTAAAGTACCGTTTTTGCAAAAATACACAAAAAATAGCAACTGTCGCGCATGTCTATAGGACCACGCTCATTTTTGTCGTTTTGCCCATGTGAAAACAGATAAATATATGTCGAAAATGATGCCTAAGTAGCCTTTTTTATCAAGCGTCATAACTTTGAGAAAGTGACCAATGAAATCGCGGGATTCTTGAATTAAGTCAACAATCGAGTGATGTGATTGGACACTGGCTTAAAGTTATTACGCCTGGTATAAAAAGCCACCTAGGCATCATTTTCGATATAACAAAAAGATTTGCCATAAATGCTCTAAAAAATCAAATTGAGTAAAATGGGGGATAGACTCGTCACGCAGAGTTGGCGAAGACGACGATCTAGGGTGACCGGTGAGCAAATCGCCGAGCTAGGGAACGGCGAAGGTCATGCTTTTAAAAAGAGCAAGTCAAATTTTTTAAGGTATTTTTTTACAAAAAAGTAGGTCAATAATAATGAAAACATTCACATATAAGTTCGCTTTCTGAAAAACAAACTTTTATGCAGGTATCAATTCTTTGGTCTTGGTCATTTTTTTAAATTAGTTCAATCAGATGAGCCATCTCTGAGAACATTCGACGCAACTCCAGGGAAAATTTTTTTTTCATTATTTGAATTTTTGAGACAAAAATGTTCGTGAAAAATTTACATCTTTTTTGCGTTTTTTGGGGTTTGTATGCAATTAAGGCATCATTTTAACTTATTATTTCTTATTTAACACCAACTTATATTTTATCTGAATGTAATACGACCCCAAAGAAGTAATCCGGTTATTGGAACCCAGTGGAGTCATAAAATATGACTCATATTATATGGCCCATTTAATATGGGCCATATAACATAATTTGATCAATCATGTCCAATTTCTACATGTGTTTTAGTACTTGAGTAGTCATTTTAGGCCATGTTTCGATTTGAGAGTTGCGCCTTTTAAAACTGAAACCTGGCCTAATTTTTATTTTGTAAATTTTTACTGATGTATACGCTGAACTTTACACGATCTTTTGAGCGAATTGAAAATTTTTGCTGGGCCAATTTTTGCCAATCTCTGATTCAGCCAGACAAAAAACTATCTTATGATATATTATTTTGGCTTACCTTGGCAATTCTGCGTTCCGACATTTCTACTTCTCTTTCTAGAGCTTTTATTGAACTACGTCTTTGATCAATCGAATTAGTGAGCTGTTTCAAAGTATCGAGGACAACCTGTCGCTCTTTAGCGCCTAATTTGCCTTTTTCAAGCATTTTAATAAGAGATCTTTGTTCGGCGAGTTGACGCTCTAAAAGTGTAGTGTATTGCAGGCGAAGTTCCATACTCTGTTTAAATTGTTAGAAATATGATGAAAAAAATATATTAAGTTTATTAAATAAATATTTATTTTACTTTTAAGTAGGTAGTTTTTTTTAGTACAACCCACCCTTCTCATGATGGATACGAGAAAACCAAGCTGATATCGAGAAACGGTTTTTGCATCAACTGCCAACTAAAAAGCTCAATGGAGAAATTTTCCCTTTTTTATCGGACAACCGGTACCGGAGACTATTTATAGGCATTTCCGGTATAAATTGAGAAAAAAAATCGAATCTCGTTTTTTCTTCCGGGAATCATCAAATTATAGTTCAAGCAGTTAATGTGTAGATAATCGTTCATATAAACAAAAAAGCATAGCAAATTCAACTTTCCGGCTGATATTTAAGAAAAAAAATGCTGGGCCCACCGAGATTCGAACCTACCAAAATTACTTCTCCGGTTTATATCGGTAAACCGGATGTCAAATCAACTTCATAAAATTTCTTACATTGAGCTTTTAGTTGGGCAGGTTGAAGCAAAAAACCATGTCCGATATCAGCTATGGTTTTCCCGTAATCATCATGAGAAGGGGGGTTGTACTAAAAAAAAACTACCTTAAAAATTTCCTCATTTTTGTACCGTAGCCACAGGGCACAGTTTTCCTTTAAATTTTGAAAAAAAAATATTTGAATATATAAAATAATTAAAAATTGCATACTGCAGGTCCGTTTTTTTAGAGAGATCAAAACGGCGTTTTAGGTCATAATATAACTTTTCATTTTACGTTGCGCTGCAGAGCCGGTTATTCGATTTCCGGTTTTTTTTGCCTGAAAAAATATCGAAAATTACCGGTTATAAATCGGAAATCGAAAAAACGGCTCAGCGGTAACACGTACCTTGAAAAGTTATATTATGGCCCATAATTTATGGCTCAAAATTTCAGAAAAGTCGAATGCACCAGTACTGAACTACTACAGTAGATACACATCTTTTTCATATGATCCTTTTATTGAAGACTGCGAAAATTTATTCTCATTTTCACATTAATCATGAAACTTAATAAAAGATATCTCTAGAATGGCATTTTAATTTTAGAATTTCATACAAAACTCAAAATTATTTTTTTTTGCTCACATTACTTTTTTTTAAGACTTGAATGACAATTTTTGGGCTACTTTTTGTTTGTTTGTTTGCTCAGGTGTGGAAATTCCACAAATTTGAAGTTAAAGCGTGTGTGATAAAAATCATGTCGCAAAATTTTTATAACATAAACCAACTTGTTTCATTGCAAAAGTGAAATATATAATCGAAAAATTAAAAACAGTCTTTGGTCCCTAATTGATACGGGTTTTTGGACGTATATTTATGCATGCTACCGAATGGCAAATTTGCAAAAAATACAAAAAGTTCTTTTTAAAATTTAATGATTTCCTCGGATTATTATGGTTTTTAAAATATCAAAAGAGTACAAATTATAACTTTACTTAAGTAAAATAGTTTGCTTTCTATTTGAATCAAGAATTCGCAAATGTAAAAATAAAAAAGTTATAATTTATACAGTGAATTCCGTTTAACAGGACGCACCCTATCAATATTAAAAGTACTGTCCAGCGAAAAGTACTGTATTTTTCCGTAAAAAGACGCCATAGTATGATACGTATGTATCATATCAATGTATTTTTTTGGTACAGTCTAGTACGTTTCGCTGGACAGTACTTTTAATATTGATAGGGTGCGTCCTGTTAAACAGACTTCACTGTACTCTTTTGATATTTTAAAAACCATAATAATCCGAAGAAATATTTAAATTTTAAAAAGAACGTTTTATATTTACTTCAAATTTGCCAAAAAATACTGCTTATTTCCGCTTTCGCACTTTTTAGAGCACAAGATATGCATTTGAATAAAGAAGACCAAAAATGTATACTCCCTATAAAAGTGTCCTACTAATTTTGACAATTTCCTGTTCAACTGCAAGCGATCTTTTTTCTTTTTGTTTGTTTCTAGCTTCTTCTACAATTTTTGGTTCCTCCACGGCTATATTATTAACTGTTCTCTTCAAGTCTCCCATGGCGTCTGGGTCAAGGGACTCTTCAGTCTGGTCAGTAAATGGCTCGATAGTCTCGGCACCTTCTGGGCGCACATTGTGCACATGACCCCCGCGTGCGCCTCCGCGCATGCCCCCGCGACCACGAGGACCAATCATTGCACCCCGTTGTGCGCCGATATTGGTTGGTGGTGGGCGGAAATAAAATACGCGGACGAACCGGTTGTTTAGAACCGGTTCGGGGGAGTGGTATGCAGCGGTTGACATTTCGGGAGACGAAAATTGAACCAGGGCATTTTCAGGATGTCCAAAAGCAACCTTATTATTAAAAAAAATTTTAGGATGAATTTTTTAAATTTATTTTCAAAATTTATAGATTGATGACTCATCAATGATGAGATCTCAACAACCATCTAATAGCTGGATGCTTATTTGACTGAGAGTTCGTATGTTATCAATAAAATGAGAGAGCCACGCTTTTCCCACGTGACCTTCTCAAAATAATCCAGACTGGGTTTCGTTTAATTTTATCCGATTATAATCATATTTACCTGTATGTTTGTGATGGTTCCAAATTTGGAGAAGTGACCATTTAATTTTTCTATCGTATTCAATTCAGCTGGAATTTTTCGTACTTCAAGGCTAAATTTTTTTAAAGATTATTGCCGGGAAAATTAAAAACAAATAAAAGTAAATTGATAACAAAAAAATAATTTACATAGGTGAGAGATTGTAAATTTCTGTTTCAGAAACATTATTCATTTTGGTGCTGTTTTTTAGCTATTTTGGAAAAATGGCAACCGAGAGCAAAACAAATAATTATAATGTTATGATTTTGTAAGGCCCAATTTTTTAACTTGTGATATTACTAGGGTTTCCACCATTAAATCGACTTATAGAAATAATCGGTGGGTTCTCCTGAAACTTCTTGAGGGACAATAATATATGAAAAAAAAATCGAACTAAATTATCATTTTTTTTTGATAAAATTTTGATTTTTGAAAAAAATATTCATACCAAAAGTCGCGCAATAAAATTTCACACAAACCAGTTTAAGTGAAAAATCAACCCTAAGTGCTCGATTTTGGCCGAAAATCAATTGGTGGAAACCCTAGATATGACTCCAAAGTCAAAAAATGGATTTAATTTTGTTATTTGAGGCCAAATTAAAACTTGAAATATGACGTCAAATTCATTAAAACAAAATTTTTTTTTGTAATTTGACACCAAAAAATAAATTAAAATATCATCCATACAGATCCAAATTTTGTTATTTGAAACTATACAGATAAAACTTTATAAATGAGGTCAACGTTCATTTTATACGAGCTTTTAGTAACCAAACGTATCATTTCACCAAACTTCACATAGGGGGTGTAAAAGAGCAAGATTATGAGGAGAATAAACTTACCAGCATCCTTGCTGTGGATTTAAAACAGTTCTTGAGATTTGACCTGGTGCTCCACCGGTTCTTGTCTGAGTTAATCCGTGGACAACCTGTGGAGGAACTATCGGTGGGGCAAATGGTGGCGCTCCCATTGGCGGAACTGGTGGAAGACCAAATGGTGGAACTGGAGGCATACCACTCATCTGAAAAATAATCATCAAAATGTTAAATTATTTATCTGGAGTAACTTTTTTAGCAGCGACAGATTTGACTGTGCCTACACGGACGAACCGTATAAAATATCACAAAACGATTTTTCGCATCAAACTGCAAACTAAAAAGGACGAAGGGATTTTTTTTAATTCTGCTTTATAACCGGGTGGGGTATCCCGGTCCCTAATTTGACATATTCTCGATCAAATATCAGCCAAACAGAGTGTCAAGGATATTATTCAGATTAGCCAATTTGTAGAACTAGCCTTCAACTTNCGAAAAAAATATGTCAAAACTTTTTTGTATGACCACACTCCTTCACACATAAGCGACACAAGAGGACCTAAGCCAAAACGGAAAATCTATCTCCTCCCAGGTTTTATTTTGAAATAAACCCAAATTTTAACATAACCTGTATAATTAGTATACAAAACTTTACAGCGGCGTTTTCGTCGATAAGTGCTATATTTTTTCTAGAACATGCAAAAAACCACCGTTTTTTGGACCTTACGCCTCGAAAAATCTATCTCCTTCCGGTTAAATTTGCAAATTAGCTCCAAATTTTGCAAAAGCTAGTTCGAAACAAATAGAAAATTTACAGTGGCGTTTTTTGCAATTTCGACCTCAAACCAAAAATATGACTTTTTCAAGGTCACGTGAAAAAATTTCCGAGAAAAAATGTGCTTCGATTTTTTCGAAAGTAGGCTCAAAAGAAAGCTATGGAAACACTGAAGAGAATAGGGGTCAAATTGAAACAAACGTTATTTTTCAACTTAATTTTGAATAAAATACTTGAGTTCTGAAGAAAAAATTCAAAAATTTCAATTTTTTTTGTTCTTATTTTGGTTGCTTTTAAAACATTAACGATTGATTTGGTGCATTTTTATGGCATAATAACTGCAGAAAATGTAGGAACCGGGATACCCTTAAGGGTTAATACCAGTTAACCGGTAATTCACGGTTTGAAACGGTGATTTTTTACCAAGTGGTGCAGTTGCAAAAAAATATTTAGGCAAAGGCAATTTAAATTGTTTTTTGTTGGAGGAATAAAATTTTAAAATTTTTTTTGGTGGATCAAACATTTTTGCAATGTTTTTAACGCGGCTTTTTTTAGTTTTCAGTTTGATGCAAATAACCGTTTCGTGATATAAGATAAATTTATTTTGGTTTTTTAGAAGAGCATGTCTTTTTACGTGCGACAGATTTGACTGTGCCGCCACAGACGAACCGTATCGATCATGATACCCGAGTAACTTAAAAATCTTATTCTTTTACTCGGGCATCATGATGAGCATAAATGCCAAAAATATTATCCATGAAATTTAACCGATATATCATGTTTTGAAGGCATTTTTGACCTTCAGCTCAAGCTTTTTAAGTATCTCTTATGGTTCTTCAGTGATGGTACAGTCAAATATGTCGCACCTAAAAAAATGAAACCCTTTGTCAGAATGTTTCTTTTTATGAAATTTTTTGTCAATTAAATCTAACCATATGTGGTGGCATTCCTGGCGGTGGTAGATAAGTCATTCCTAAAGGAGGAATTGGAGGTTGGGACAGTGTTGGAAGAGGTGGAGGTTTACCACTATCAATTGCAATTGCGTCATCGCCATGGTCAAAAGTGCACTGATCACCCTTAAAAGTAATTTTTAAATATTTTGAGGGACACCATTAATTGACGGACTTCACACTGTGTACAACTAAATACAGTAGGGGTTTTTTGTAAGTTGACAAATTTGAGACCAAATTCAAAACTTGAAATATCACCCCAGTACTCAAATCAGATTAAACTTTTCCGTCGTAACTTAAATTTCGTGGGGACCTCTGGTCGTTTTTTGCCACTTTTCAGCCAAAATTCTTATATGATTCGGCTTTTGAAAATGACTCATCCGATTTAATTTTTTGACAGCTCAAACTGAGCACAAATATCAAGTGAATAATATAATGATAATAAATTGGACAGAAACTGACTATTTTTTGGTTTTTTTCTGAGATTAATGAAATTTTTTAATTATCATTTTTTTTTAAATTGGCAACAATAGCCTGATTTGGACCATTTTTTTCAATTTGTTTTTCTTTAAATATTTGTGCTTAGTTTGAGCTATCTAAGAACTCAATCGGATAAGTCGTTTTCAAAAGCCGAATTATTTAAAAATTTTGGCTGAAAAAGTGGCAAAAAACAACCAGAGGGCCCCGTAATTGATATGAATCCAAAGTCAGAATGAGTTTTTATTTTGTTATTTGAGGCCAAATAAAAGATTGAAATATGACCCTTGAGTAATCAAAAAACTTTAAATTTTATAATTTTGGACTATTCAGTCGAAACATGAATTTTTTAATTGGACACCATGGAGGCATTTTAATATAACATTATTATAACATGAGAATTGTTATATTACCTAATTTTAATATTTTTATTCCCTTAAATATGCTCCCCTGAAATTAATTATCTATCAGTCGTGCACCAATATATAAATCAAACCGATTCTCGTACATTCTTGCTTTCACCTAATCTTGAAAATTTCAAAAATGATTATCCATGATTAAAATTTTATCTTTAATGTACCCAAAAATTTTTTTCTTTTTGTGCAAAATCTTTGGAATAAAGTTATATTATAATCGAAAAAAATAGGTCACACGAATTTTTTTTGGGCCGTGTTTTTAAATCCCGCCATATTATATTTGCAACCAAATTTTCAAAATTAAAAAAATGAGGTCAACTGTCATTTTATACGAGTCTTCAGTAACCAAAAAAAGTTTTTCATGTTTATTTAATTAACACAATTAAATGTCAAAAGGTCGTTTACCGAAAGACAATATCCTTTTTCATGGTAGTCATTGCATGGCTGTTTTTTCGTCCCATTGTCCGATTTCGAACCATTTTCACGTTCTTTGGATTGAGCTCGGTGAGTATCAACAGGAGTTCGTTTACGTGGCGATCGGGAACGACTAATTAAATATTTAAAAAACAGGTTTTAAAAAAAATCACTTTTTTTCAATCAAAAAAATGTGAAAATTTTTTCAAGGGGTTTGTCTTCTAGAAATGGACTTTTTAGACTGAATTGATTGAAACTTCAATATTTTTCTCAAATTTTAAATTTTCAGCTTTTTTTTCCAAATTATAAATTTTTAACGGGTGTATCAAATTTTTAACATTTTTCAAGTTTTAATTTTTTTCTGAATTCAAAAATTTCATAAAAATTTTTCAGCTGACATGACATTCAAAGAAAATTTCAAATTTTTCAGGTGAAAATTTACAAAAATTGGGATTTCAAAAGCAATTATAAAATACTCACGATCTTCGGTCTCTAGATCTCGAGCTTCTTCGTCTTCTATCTCTTCTTGGGGATCGTTTTCTATCTCTTGATCTCGATCTTCTTCTCGGACTTCTATCCCGATCTCGTCTCACATCTTTCGATTTATTTCCGGGAATATAATCCTTATGTTTTATAGCCGAGAACAATTTATCAATAAAACGCTCCGTATCGCGCTGTAAAAACACCTCGAGCTGTTCTGAGCACAATTTTCGAAGTTCTTTTTCGGTCCGTTCCTTTTTCGTGATTAAAGCAACGACATATTTTGACAATGAAGTAGGATCCGCATCGCAAATTGGAGACAAGGTATCCGTTAACCATGTCCGAAGAGCGTCCTTATTCTCGATAGCAACCGTCATTTAGAAAACAATAATCTTAAAATATACCATTTTAAAAAAGGAAAGGTTTCTTGTGCCAGTATATTTCGCATCGTTTTTCATATTTAAAATTGCATGAGAGTCTTTTAAGAATTATTTAAATGATTCTTATTATTTTGTGACAATTTAATTTAAAAAAAAATCAAATTTTGAAAAAAAATCGCAACTTTGTGCTTTTTATGAAATTTCAACATAACAATTACATATAAATACCGAGAAATTTGAATTTTCGAGTCAGCAAGTTTTATTTTAAAAAAACATGAATAACCTTAATTCAAATTATTTTTTTTTAAAAATTAATCTAAAAAACTTCAAATTTTTTTCGAAAAAGTTCAAAAAATTGCAACATTGTTTTGTGCACTTCTACAATTACAAAAATTATTTGGGCAATTTTATAAAAACAGAGAAATTTTGGATTTCGAGTTAAAAGTTTTATTTTTAAAATTAAAAGAAAAACTAAAATATTCTTTTTTCATTTTTTTTGTATTTTATATAAAAAACTTAAAACTACAGATCTTTTCCTGCAATTTTTGAAATCACAAAAAAAAATGATGCAAAAGATACATTTACCGAATTTAATGCAAGTAATAGAAAATAATGGTCAAATTTAACAAAAAAATAATTTTATAAAATATCCCGGAATTTTGAGAGTTAAAAAACATTTTTGTCAAATATTACTTGAAATTTAATGTTGAAAAATGGCTCAAGATAACATCATAATTAAATTATTAAGAATTCGAGTAAACCCTCTCTGTGATTGGCCCAGACATTCATAAAGGGAGAGGTTTAATTAAAATACTATATTAGCAAATATTTTTGTGAGATTCGCTTTAAAGCTGACATCAGTTTTTAATACCAGCGGGGTGAGATTATTTTTCTTCTTCAAATATTTTACAATAATGTTTCAAAATTATCGGAAAAATTGTTTCTCGATGGTGGTTTGTTAGAACCGACGATTATTGGAGTAATAATTTCGAGATAACGGTGAAAATAACAGTTAATATCCATTTTTATGATTTTTTTCATTTTAGAAAATCCGAAGTTGTAAATTGCCGGCAATCACTCCCGGTATCATTCAGGAAGCAAAAAATCGTGAATTTTTATCATTTTTGTCCATTATTACTAAGGTCGCTTTTTTTAGGTTGCTCCACCTAAGGGCGTATCTGTTCTGAGAGAACAGACTAGAAGCGACAAACGGTTTTTGATTTATCTTAATCGTTGAGATTTTTTCTTTTTCTCCGATGATTACCGGTTCACCGGTAATTCGCAAAAAACGGTTTTTTCGGTCATTTTGAGCAATTTCGATGACTGATTTCCGGTCACGTGATCAACCTAGGAAGCCAAAAAAAATTTCTACCACATATTTTTTTCCAAGGTTTCACGTGCAGAAAAACGTATTGTCGCTATCTCGTCTAGTTCTCCCAGTCGAAATCATGGTGGAGCAACCTAAAAAAAAGCGACCTTATATTTCAAACAATATCACGATCACGAACATAATAAGTTATAACTTTTCATTTTACGTTGTGCTTCAGAGCCGAAAAACGGCTCTGCAGTAACACGTAGCTTAGAGTTATAATATGGGCCATATTATATGGCCCAAAATTTCAGACAGATCGAATGTACCAAACTATCTTTTTTATTTGACTAATCCTAAAAACATCAGACCTTTGCTAAAAATTAGTTTAAATCTTTAATTATCCTAATAATTTGGCTTGTCCCAATTGTCACGCTCAATTTGCTTAAAAGGTTTTATGAAAAATATAAAGCGAAGTGTTTGTTTCAAGTCATAGAGTTCAGTGCTCTCTAGCGCTCAAATTATATATCGAAAATCCTGCCTATGCGTCGAATTTTATCACTACGTCACAAATAGAGAAATCCAGTGATTTCATTGGTCACTTTCTATTCTTGTGACGTAGTGATAAATTTCTACGCATAGGCAGGATTGTCGATATATCACCGTCAGACCGTGAGCAATTGATGTTTATGGTCATATGATATGACTCATATATGTATATAAACAATTTTTCAGTTACAGTGAAGTCCGTTTATCAGGACACGTTCTATAAATATTAAAAGTCCAGCGAAAGGTACTAGACTGTACCATGAAAATATGCCATAGTAAGATACGTATGTCACATACGTATCTTACTATGGCATATTTTCATGGTACAGTCTAGTACTTTTCGCTGGACCATACTTTTGATATTGATAGGACGCGTCCTGATAAACGGACTTCACTGTAATTTTTTAGGTAAAAACAACCTCCATTTAAAGAAACAAAAGAAAGATAATTTTAAGATTTTTTATTTAACCTAAACCAGTGTGGCGCATGGATCTGTACACCCGAGGCTAAAACTCATCTATGAACTTTTAGATACAGTAATTATATGCCAAAAAGAATTCTCAGAAATAACGATTTATGAAAACTGTTCCAATTTTTTTATATAACGGATATTCAGTTACAGTACAGCTTTATTTTACAAATAAATTAAATTTTACTAAAGTTTGAATAAAATTATAGAAATGGACAACGACCTTTTCAGCTGATAGATACCGTATATAAAATTTAACTGACTCCATGGAATAAATAAATTTCACACAATAAATTAATAGGTCTGATTTTTTTAGATGGATAACATCAGAAATATAGTGCGGTACTGGTGCTTACTATCTTTCTGAAATTTGGGGCCATTATATTAATTTCAAAGCTACGTGTTACTGCAGAGCCGATTTTTATAGATTTTTACCAGTAATTTTCAATGTTAAGTTCTGGCGAAAAAACGTCAATTTTTGGCAAATTTCCGATAAAAATCGAAAAACTGAAGTGTCCCGTAAAGTGGAGAGTTATATCATGACCCAAAATTTCAAAAAGTTTGTATGTGCCACTTGCAAGCTACTTAACCGTTTTATATGAGTCATCTAAAAAATCAGACAGTAGTTTTTCTCTCTTAAATTATGTCGAATCTGAATGAAAAACACCTTCAAATTCACAGAGTATTTGCTAATGAACTGTCTATTTAATTTTTCACCATTAAAGTGTTTTGATATACAAAACAAATGCTAAAGTAGAACAGAGTGACTTTAAACGGACAGGTGAAAACGGTCTTAATAAAAAAGCTGTTCGTTTAGGAAAAAATACTATTTCGTCAGCATCATTCCTCAAATTACATACAGAATATCAAGATAGTTTTTTTTTGCATCGATATACTGGTTCGCTGTTAATTAATCTTTTAACACGGCAAAAAATATAACTTACGGCCGCGGTGTTTAAGAAAACTATTTATCCTTCGAACCGAATTTTTGGCAATTAGTACAACTTTTTATCAACCATTTTTTATGTAATTTGACACCACTTAAAATCGATTAAAAAAAAACTGTAATTTGACCCCTAGAGGGGTCATATGACTATATTTTTATTGTTACACATTTTTTCTTGAAACACTTCCTAGGGACGTATATTTTCAGGTCCACAGTTATTCTGGCTTAGAAGATGACCAAAACTTCAATTTAAAAAAAGGGTTTAAGCAAAAATATAACCGCCACAATATTTTCATTTCAAATTACGTTAATTATTTAATTTTATTTTGCAAGCCTGTCCGTTTAAACTCACTATGCTATAACATCACAAACAAAAATTATTTTTATTGGAAAAATGTGGTATCAAAAAATACTAATTTTCAAATAATTCGCCTAAACTGCGCCATTGTCCTACGATTTTAAAGAAGAAGGTAGAAAATGAGAATAAATTTATTTTTAATTCTGTCAGATTTTGTTTATTAAAAAAATCGTGATTTTAAGAGGGTGGTTAAGGCGTCAATCGTTTTGGATCTCGGGGGAATAGCGAGGCCATTCGGATATTATGCAGACCCAAATATAACATCGTGACTCGCTCCATTCCGATCCCACCGCCACCATGTGGAGGACATCCGTATTTGAAGGAATCAATGTATGCCGCAATCGTACTCAAATCGATACCGTGATGTTTAGCTCGCTCCGATAAAAGGTCGGGATCGTGGATTCGCTAAATTATAATATTTTATTAAAAAACTATTTTTTGATAATTTTAAAATCCTTAAAAAACAAAGAAAATAATTAAATTAAGAAACTTTTTTGTCAATTTCAAAATTAATTGGAAAAACTCAAACTAAATTATGAAATTTAAAAACATTTTTTGTGAATTTTAAGATTGTTTAAAAATCGCAAAAAATACTGGTTGAGTCATCCGTTTTTTGCATGGTTTTGAGCGGACCAAAGAAATATAACTTATATTATATACGGCAATTCTCCCCCCTTCCCTTTTTTTGATTGGACCAGAGAGCTAGTCCAGCTAAAACCATACAAAACAGATGACATACAAAACCAGTTTACTTAAGGGGGTGGTGTTCGTGATTTTTGGGATTTCAGAGGCTTCGTACGGTTAGACAAATGCAGACTGGAACATTTTTTGAAACACACATTAGGCATGATCTATCTTTAATCTCGGCGATTCCATTTGACAGTTTAGTACCACTTCCACCAACATGTGGTTAACCGGGTTAAACACGAAGTCCCTCATCTTTTTTCAAAGAAACAAGGATCCTAGAGAGCTTATATCGGAAAGTTTTGAAATTTGGTGAGAATTTGAAAATTGTCTGAATTTTAGTGAATCGGTTTTGTTTTTTTCGATTATTGCCTCAGGAGTCAGCAAATGCTGGTTGAATGTGCCAAAAAAGGGTGCTTTTCGAACGTTTTGATGAAAGGCTTTTTCTTTTGAAATGCCAGAAACGTCATTTTTCGGATGTAACAAGCCCTAGGGGTGATGAACATCGAATCGGTCGTACTTTTTTTGAATTTCGCCCTGATTTGGCTGTAAATCGACGATAAAGTGCGCGAAAATAAAACATTTTGAGAATAAAAGTGATATTAGAAATTTAAATGTCACCAAAAGATTCCTTGGTATGATTCCTGAAACGATATTAGCAACTATGGTCTGATTTTAAACCACAGGGATTCTGAAAAAATTAAGTTTTCATTAAATTATAATTTGATCTCTAGACTGTGTGTGTTGAAAATCAGACCATAGTTGCAATATCGTTTTCCAAGCAAATCATACCCAAGGATCTTGTTGGTGACATTTAAATTTTCTAATTATCACTTTATTCTCAAAATTGTTATTTTCGCGCACTTTTTTGTCGATTTACAGGCCAATCAAGGGCGAAATTCAGATAAAAGTACGAACAATTGGAATGTTAACCACCCTAGGGTTGTTAATTCCGAAAATGACGTTCTGCAATTTCACAGAAGAAAAGCCTTGTATCAAAACGTCCACAAAAACACCCTTTTCGGCACATTCATGCAAATTCCTTGAACCCTGAAGGCCAAAAATTAAACAAAAACAGAACTGATTCACTAAATTCAGACAATTTTTAGATTCTCCACCAAAAAGATCTCAAAACTTCCGATAATAAGCTCTAGGATCCTTGTTTCTTCGAAAAAGCTTGAGGCTCTTTAAACCGCGGCTAACGCAAGATCGGTTGGTAAGAGTGGTATAAACTGTCAGTTGAATAGCGAGATTAAAGATAGATTTTCCTATAATATGTTTCAAAAAAATGTCCAGTCTGAATTTGTGCCTAACCGTAACGAAGCCTCTGAAATCCCAAAAATCACGAACACCACCCCCTTAAGAAATTACTTTCATTTTTTTTTGGAAAACCTCAAAAGTGGTTTTGCTGGAGAGGGGGGAGGCACCTCAAAAAAGTTACCTAAAGATACTTTTTTTATAAAGGGGCCACCCCTACTCATGACGATTACGGGAAAACTATAGATGATATCGAGAAACGGCCTAAAAAAGCTCAATGGAGAATTTTTTTCGTTTTGGACTACCGGTTTACTGGTAACCGGGTATCTATTAAATAGGCACGACTAAAAAAACTCAATGAAGAATTTTTTTTTGCATCGTTTTACCGGTTTAACGAGATTCGAACCTAGGAACCTTGGTAGACCAAAAAATCACATTCCGGTTTATATCCGGTGAACCGCTAAAATAAAGGCTTTAGTTCAAACATAAACTTTACTGGTCATTTCTCTAATACAATTTCGAAAATATGGGTTTAATTTTTGACACAAAACGTTCGATTCCTACATTACTATTTCGAAATAAACAACTGTCGATATTTCTCGAATAAAATTGAGTTTGACTCCGAATACCAGTCGGAACGATTCGAAAACCAAATTATTTTTTTCAAAATAATTTTCAACAAATCATACTTTTATATTAAGAAAATTCTTTATAATAATAAGGTAGTTTTTTTTAACTCCGCCCAACTAAGGCTTTTTTCAAAAAAAAAATTTTAGCGCCACAAATTTACGATTTTTGGCAGGGTATTTTTGAAGTAAAAAAACTGTTTGCTAAAATTTGTTTTTTCGAAGAACTACTTTTTAAAAACAAATTCATTATACAATTATTTCTAAAATTTTCACCTGGGCACCGGAAAGAATTTCTTCGCCTCTCATGAACATATCATAAGAATTTGAATAACGAGGATCAGTTGGGTCTGGCATAGTGTAGAAAGGTCGAACTGCTAATGGATATTTGTCCAGAATATAAAAATCGGTGTTATACTTTTTCTTGACTAATTTACCAAGGAATTTTTCGACAGGAGTACTAAAAAAAATAGTTGAAGTTATATTTCAAAATAGCTAATAAGGGCCAATTTTAGGGAGCGCAGCGGTATAGCTTCAGAGAGAATTCCAGTAGTTGCTAAAATTTCCTTGGCCTTACGGGGGTTGTCGACCCAGAAAAAAATTAATCCCGGGCAAAAATCGGCCATTTAGTGGTCAGAAAATGAGTTTTTAAAACTTTTAATTCAGAGCACTAACTTCGATTTTAACATATAAAACATCATTTGTTTTTTCATAACGAGGGCCTCTGTCTAAAAATATCGGCTACATTTTGAAAAAATCGGTATAATTTTGTTTTTAATTTTTCTTGCGAGTCCTTGTACTCTCGTTTCATCTTTCTTATTATCTGTAAAATTTTCATGCAACAAGAAAAACGTGTTTGCTAACCTTGCCCTACGAGTTATTCGGCGCTACTAGTATTTTAAATCAATAACCGGTATTCTGCTCTAGATTTTTTTTTCATTTTACAATAATATTTTTAGTTTAAGGAATTTTCCGCTGCGCATCCTCACCATTTCAGCTTATAATGTTCTTATTAAATACGGTAAGACATCGCAAAAACTTTCAGGCGAGGTTATATTAAATTCACCTTAAATCATCCTCATCTCCAATTTCGATACCGTTTTCTCTCAACATTTTAAGAGCTTCTGGGAATTCTAGAACTAATGATGGTTCCAAGAACGTAAATTCATGCCGTGGGTATTGTTCGTTACATGTTGCAATTTCCTGAGCATATTCTTCACGTAATCCCTTGAAAATACCAATAAAAGTGTCTCCAATTTCTCTGATAACGTCATGATAATGATACCTTAAATAATTTTTATATTTTTTCATAGGCACCATAATTTTTAATTCAAATTTAGACGATTTAAGAATTCAATGGAAAACTTAAATGTCGAATATTTACTATTATTCAATAGCTGATTAGATGGACATTATCCACAAGTAGGATAATGTTCATCTTGTCTGATAATAAATTCTACAAAAACAATGAGAAGAACGACGTATGATTAAAATTTTTTAAATTCATCTCAAATTCCTTTACCTGAAAACCCGCATAGCATTTTTGCTACCGTTATACTGACATGAATAAAGTGCAGTAGTTGCGCTCATAAATATACTAACTTGAATGCCATCTCAATATCGAGCCCAACAAACTCGCACAAATGTCGATGAGTATTTGAATCTTCAGCTCTGAAAACTGGTCCAGTTGTGAAAACTTTTTCGAAATCAGCTGCAATTGCCATTTGCTTGTATAATTGTGGCGATTGGGCCAAAAAGGCATCGCTAAAATTATAGTTAGATATCACGTTTTGGGTCTACCAGACTAACCGTTTGAAATATGACAAAGAGAAGACATTTGCACCACCTTCAGAAGCTGCAGAGATAATTTTTGGAGTGTGAATTTCGACAAAACCTAAAATTAAATTCAATGAATATTCGGAGTTTTTTTTAATATTTACTTTTCTTAAATAGTTAGGATATAAGTTAACTTAACCCTCTCAACTTGAGAGTCTCAGGCATGGCGGCAGTTCAATACCCGGAGATTAAAGACCAGAAATTTCAGGTTGCTTCTGAATGAATCATCATGAATGATTCACTTTTTAGGGAAAAAATTTCTGAAACTGCTGCATTTAAAATTTTTGCCCTGACGGCTCTGAGTAAATTTTTATTACTTCAAAAATGATCTCGATAAATTGCGTAGGTTAGGTTCTTTTTTCGGAAAACACCTGTAGATTAAAGACCGAAAATTGCAGGTTATTTCTGAGGAAGTCACGTTTCAGAAAATTTGATTATTAATATCTTCCATTATTAATTTTTGTTCTGACGTCTCTCACAAATGAATTACGTAGGTCGAAGGTCAATTTGTAAATGTCACTTTTCTATAGAGTTAACAAAGTCAAAATGTAAATTAAATAAAAGTTTAATTTCTATCCTTGATCTCGGGGACTGAAGAACAATAAAGTTGCTAGCACTTTTACTTTTCCCGTAATAAGCGCTCAAAGTTGCGCCATAAAAGTGGCTTTGATGCCTGAGAGGGTTAAATAAATATAACTTATATCAAATAACTATAAAATGGTTGCTGGTATTTTGTTAGGTAGACATGCATCTTGGTAACTTTTCACGAGAAAATTTGGCTTCATTTTTTTTAATTTCGGTCCTCAATTAAAACAAAATGATCATTCAAACTTCAAAAAATGACCACGAGTGTAGTAGAGACCATATTTTGAAATTTGAATATACCGGGTAAATTTCAAATTCGAAAAAATGAAAGTATCAGCCAATTTCAAGGATAACGAGAAACGTATTTTTGCATAACTTTGAAAAAACCATGACGAAAAAAAAATATTTATGTTTTGATCGGGTCCCACGTTACTGGTAATGACCGCTTTCCAAAGTTCCAATCATAATAATTTTTGAAAAGTTTATGAACGATTTTATTATTTGTTATAAGGGAGATGCATTAATCAATTTCTATATGATATGCGTCTATCAAAGTTTTTTCAATAATTTTGTGAGAATTTAGGAAATAAAGCTGCTCAAAAATAATCGAATCTTATCGGTGAAAACCAATTTTGGGGATTCTTATTTAAAAGTACGAAAATAAACATTCAAATTTTAAAAAATATTATAATATTTTTTAAAATTTGAATGTTTATTTTCGTACTTTTAAATAAGAATCCCTAAAATTGGTTTTCACCGATAAGATTCGATTATTTTTGAGCAGTCCAATCGCAGCTTTATTTCCTAAATTTTCACAAAATTATTGAAAAAACTTTGATAGACGCATATCATATGGAAATTGATTAATGCATCGCCCATATATATGGTTAGGGACCGTCAGCTTGGGATTAAGAAGATTTTGATAGTATCCATAATTATCAGCTAAAATGATGTTTTTCTAAAAAATGCTAAAATGACGAAGCGTTGCTCTCTAGCGGCACCTGTGGGAATCTTCGAAATTTTAAAAAGTCATTTTTTTGCCCTGAAATCGATTTACCCTTTGGTAGTTTTTTTAAAGGAAAGAAATTATTGTTGTAATTTGGTAACTTTACAAAAAATCGAATCTTAGCTGACGGTTCCTAGATATGGTCGTTTGAAGGTGAGTGATGAATTTACCTCTTTCTGTTAAATGTCCTCTGAATAATTTACAAACTCCAGCTTGTAGCCGGAAAATGGCATGTTTTGTGGTGGTTCTCAAATCCAAAATTCGGTTATCAAGTCTGGTATCTGGGTTAACTCGAACCATACCATCATCTGGTTCACCATCTTCCTTTTCCGGTCTAGATGCATCTTCAATTTGCATAGGTAAAATAGGCAGGGATCGCGAAACAGCCATAAGTTTTAACACTAAAAATTAATTAAAAAATTGTTTTTCCATAAGCGGAAGCAAAATCATAGGTTCAAATATAATTAAGGACCTGACATAATTGTGTTGAAACACTTTTAAGATTTTTCTCGATGAACTTGGAAAAGCCCACTATTTCCATTCACTGTGATACCTACTTCCAGGAAAACGGGTCTGAATTCGAAAATGTACTTTACGGCTTAACCAGGAATGGGCAACAAGTTAGCTAAGTTTCGAATCACTGGTCAATTCTGGTATACCGGAAAAAACCGGCTAAATCTTAAAACCTCGCTATCTCGTTATTCATTAAGATGGTAACCGACGGAGGTCTATAACGCGAGATCTATACATGAAAGGAAGTTAATTTTCGCAGAATTCGAAATTTTGTCATCGGTTTCATTCAAGAAAAATACAAAAAAAAATTCGGACAAAATTTTTTTTACGAAATTTGGAATTCTCTCTTTAGACTCAAGGTTTTTATGCTGTAGTTTTTAAACTGCTGCATCAAAAACTAAGATTTTTCTTGCATTGGGTAGCCAAGATTTCAAATTGTGAGATAAAAAAAGAAATTAATTTTTCGAAAAAAAAAATTTAAGGATGTATGATATTAAAAATTTGGAAATCTGGAGTATCAAGCGCAATTAAAACTTTGAACTTCTCGCATAAGAAAACCAAAAAATATATTCACAAACGCATGCCAGATTAACCTTGGACAAATAATTTTCAATAAATGCTTTTTTTATAAAAAAAATCTGATATCAGTGCTACAAATGAAATTAAATAAATGCTTAAAAACAATGAAAAAAGTCGATTTAAATACGTTAAAACGTGTAATTTTTTTCGATTTCAAAAAATTCTGACATCTCATTGCTAAATAAAATGATGCGAGTTTGGTCAAAAAAACCGGGTTTTTCAAGCAGTAGTACCGGTCGTGAGACGTTCCGCAGTTTCCATTTGCGTCGGTGCTATTTTTATGTTATCAAAAATCAACACAATGAAAATTTTATTCGTCCTTATAGGAGGGCCTTAAACAAACTACATATTCACCTTGAAGTTCAACTGTTTTCTGTGAGCATCCAGCAATTTCCTGAGGTGCTTTCACAACTTTAGCTTGAATATCTACGATACTTTCTCTTGATAGCGCACTTGCATATTTCAACATTTGTTTTGACACTTTATCACCTTTGACACAAAGTGCTTGGCATGTAAATTGAGTTTCTCTCAAAACCAAAAAGACCATGGCGGAACCCTGAGCTAGGGTTAGGACCGCAAGAACAAGGGGCCAAAGTAAAAGCGATACTACAGTAGAGTGCGTTTAAACGGACAGTTTGGTAGAAATGGTTTGGGTCGAAAAGTTCCTTCAGCATGGGTATAAACGGACAATTTGGTGATTCAAATTGCTCGTTTGAAGGTGACGAACAGTTTAAATCTCAAAATTGTTCATTTGAACCCACGCTAGAAGGACTTTTTGATCTAAACACGTATTACCAAACTGTCCGTTTAAACGCACTCTACAATGTACTCGTACTGTAATATCAAAAACACGTATCTAGCGTGAATCAGTGTTTAAGAAAATGTCACGCATAAGAAAAATTTGTTTTGACTCAAAACTTTTGAGCCACCCGGAAATGCCCCGATATCGATCATTATGCCTGGGTCACTTTAAAAACTTATTTGCCTGTTAAAAGAATAGAGAATAAGTTTTTAAAGTTACCCAGGCATAATGATCGATATGGGTATGAACTCTGAAGTTATTTTTGTATTNAAGTAAAACGCTCAAAAAACGTGTTAGAGTATTAAACGGGTTTATGGTTATATCGTACCAAAATTTTAAAATAAACTTAAAAAAATCTAAGGACAAAAATTTAGTCATCGCTCTCTAACTGGGACCCTGCATAGTGAGAACCATGCGGAAAAATTGCCAATTTATAATTTTAACCGTCATTTTCCCTAGTCAAAATGCCAAAAAAATAGATATTGTTGTGCAGTTTTTTGTCCAGATATTTTTTTCCGTTTTGGTCTCATCATTCTAATTTAAAACTTTGACCGCTGCGCACCCTATTTTGATATATTCCTAATTTATATTATTGAAAGGGTCCAATAACAGCTACTATCTGTACGAACGTTTTAAATTGTTATTAGGAATTGCTCCAAATTATTATGGCGTTTGAAATATATTGGCATATAAAATGAGAATTGTTTTGATTATTACCTTTTTGAATTTTAGATATTGCACTAGATTATATAATATAATTTATATTCCAAAAAACTTAGAGTGATAAAAATATCAATGATGACTCATAAAATGAGCGCTAAAAACTACCGAAATATTCTTGGTTAAATTTTTAAGAAAAGCAGCAGATAAACCAGAGAAAATCTTAGACATCCCGCCGAATTTGCCATAAGGTTTTTGAAGAAAATTTACAATTTTGACGCATTAACTACTGGTTTAAACACTGGTTTGAGCGGTTTAGAAATTCGAAACAAGAAAAAAAACAAAGGTCGCTTTTTTTTAGGTAGGCCCACTTGTGATTTCGACTGGGAGAACTAGACAAGATAGCGACAAATGGTTTTTGGCATGTAAAAAATTGGAAAATATACGGTAGAAAAATTACTTGACTTCCGAGGTGGATCACGTGACCGGAAATCAGTCATCGAAATTGCTCAAAATTACCGAAAAAAAGAAAAATTTACACCACTACAAATTCGGTCACAATTCAGTTGCAAAAAACAGTTTGTCGCTATCTAGTCTGGTTCTCTCAGAACAGATACCCCTTAAGTGGCCTTAA
>SCLH01000811.1:56937-68906 GCA_004367855.1 Oikopleura vanhoeffeni
TGGTAGTAAGTATTCAAGAAAAATAAGGTACACTTGAATGTCAATTACGTCCTAAAAATGGTTTTGGTGACTTATTTTATGACCACTAGACGGACATTTTTTTTTAGATTCCGTTTCCTCTTGGTTGGTTAACCCAGTGAAGTCAAACAAGATTTGTCAACAGTTTTGGTTTGATGATTAAACCACCCGGTTCGCTCCCTAATAATAACCTTTATATTCCAATTTCAAGGCAAGTAACATTTTGACAGCTTCTGCAACTTCATCTTTAGCTGCTTTTGCGGCTTTTAACTCTCTTACTTTCATTCCTGCGGCGTCGCATTTTGCAGCAAGGGAAATTGCTTCTGCTTTATCGGCCATTCTAAAGGTTATTAAAGGTTAAAAATTTTTTAATTTAAAAATCTAACCTGAAACACAATTGTAAACTTCTATGCTAAATCGGGGATAACAATTTTAAAAAACATGTCATTAAACGGCTCAACAGTTACTGGTCATTAAAAAAACTTTGTAGGTTAATTTTAACAAGCAACGATTTCAAACCATAATTAAAAAAACGAAATTTTGTAGAATTAAAAAAATTCCACTGCTGTCGGTCCGTTAAAAGTTGGTTGGCCAAAATTTTGAGTCCGATCCTGTCCACCGAAGTTGTCCGTTTAAAGTCATAACTGATAAAAAAATGATTGTGCTTCCTGGGAGCTATTCCTTTCGGAATAAATCTTATATCCTTTTCGGCCGTTTAGTTTTCAGAAAATGAGTTTCAAAAAAACCTTATATTGAGGACAAATGTTCCTCCAAATAAATTTGCAATATTTTAAAGGAAAAAATGGTTCGAAAATTTTGCGAATTTTTTTTATAATTTTGTAGAATTACTGCGTAGGATATTCATCAAAATGTTCAGCGAATCACTGAGGCAATCCTGTTACTCACAGTAATTTGCAAATATCTATAAAAATCGCGAGGGAACTAATCTTATGTGTTCTTGATTTTTTATCGACATAAAGCTCAATAAGCTTCCTAAGGATATTCATATACGGTATGTCACATTTTTGGTCATATTCTTAGCTTTTTGCAGATATATGATTTTACACCGCTGATTGGTCAATAAGCAGGTAAATCTATGAAGCACCTAATTCACATGCTTATGAACCAATCAGCGGCGTCAATCATATTTCTGCAAAAACCTAAAAATATGACCAAAAATGTGACATACTGTATATTTGGAAATTAATTTGTTTATGAAAAACTAGTTTATTCGTTATCCAAACTAAACTTGCACTTATCATACGAAGTGATTATAAGATATATCAATGACGGGGGCTCCTGGTCCTTTTTTACTAGTTTTCAAGCCAACTTTTTAATTAAATTTGGATTTTAAAAACAACTCATCCGATAACATTTTAAGATAGCTCAAACTGAGCACAAATATCTTGTGAAAAATAAAAAAATTAGTACATCGGATCAATTTGTTTTATCTTTTTCTTAGATTACTGAAATTGTTCATTCTAAGAACAGCCGTTCATGTTATTTGATTAAATTCAAAGATTTTTGCAATCTTAAATCGGGTCTAATACCATGGTGACATTACGGGTTTAACTTTGATAAGCTTCTAGAGAACTGCAGAGTGTTCATTAATTTTCTCAGTTCGAGAAAAATCGAAAAGATCCCGACCTAATTCATATTTTGGGTGCGCAGCGGGAACCCTACAGACTAAACTAAAACCCTTGATAAAAATATCTTTGCTATGGGGAGGGGTTATCGCCACCAAAAAAAACGATTCCGAGCAAATATTTTTTTCGGCCATCTGGTGGTAAGAGAGTGAGATTCAAAACCCACATTTTTCAGCAATAATTTCAATTCACAACAAAATTGCTATATTATAAAAAAATGGTTCATTTTGACATAAAATTTGTAGGCGGAAGATTTTTATTTTTCTCTGTGTTTTTAGGAGAACACAAAAAAATAATTTGCCCCAGCTTACCATCCCTAATTATCTCGGTAAAAATCCGAATTTTTTTTTTATTCTCCTTGAATTCTGCTCGTGATTTTTTTCGTTTTTTCATTGCTATCCAAAGTTCAAAAGATAGAAATTTACCCGCTGCGCATCCTTTTATATTTACTTTTGATTTTAAATTATAACAAAAGATAGATTAGGTGAGTCCGTATCTTCTTCGGTATAGGTTCGTATACGATTATTTTAATCAACAAGATTTTTTTTTGTAAATTTTAATATTTAATTTCCTTGCGTCGGTTATCAAATATCAACAGTGCTTAAATTTTTACAGTTGAAAAGTTTTTAAAATTCTCCTAATTCCGTTCTAATGTGTCGGGTAGACAGAATGACTTTTATATGACTGTTTGATTTGATAATGTCAATTAATCGTCTCGATCTTCTCCAGTTTTCACTCTAATCAAAATTGGTACTGGACCTTCAACTCCTTCAATTGGCGGATTTGGAACAGTCTTAAAAATTCAAATTAGGTTCCATTCTTTAAAAAAAAACGTCCGCTTAGACGCACGAAAATTTTGAAATTTGAAAAAATGCGTAGGTTTTCGCCAAAAAAAACGAAAAAAGACACTAAAAACGTCCGCTTAGACAAATACGACAGTAGATGGTTTTTAGATCAGCCGGAATCCGCTTATTACGCAAATCAGAGTCGCATACCCCGTTTAGCGATCTAATGATTCAATCGGATGGGTCGTTAGCAAAAGCTGAATTAAATAAAAAATTTTGGTTAAAAATCTAGTAGAAAAGGACCAGGAGCCCCCGTAATCGATATAGAAAATGATTCTATATTTTTCTTGTTTTGGGATTTGCTTCAAAACGTATAATGTGTCATAATTACCCATTCAAAAAACAGCACAATCACAACTAAGCAGTTTCAAATTATATAATTTTTGTTCATCTCAAAACGTAAATAATTTGGTCGCCTTAATGTTCGTAGGCTGTAATTTAACTGTTTTCGTAAACCTTATAATGACGCATTTCATGTTTTCGAGCGAATTTATATGAATTTATACATGTCATCAAGGTACCAAAATTTCGCTTGAAATAATCCGGTCATTTTGGATTTTTGAGAAACGTGCGACTTTAATTGATAAGATTCACGTAGCCCTTTATTGATCAGCCAAAGTGCGTAGGTTTTGTGTGGGCGTACAGAATATTTTAACTGTATTTTGGGCGCCATTATTTTTGATTCAAATTTAGACGATTTAAAAATTCAATGAGAAATTAAAATGTCGAA
Source organism: Oikopleura vanhoeffeni (assembly GCA_004367855.1). Lineage (NCBI taxonomy): Eukaryota > Metazoa > Chordata > Appendicularia > Copelata > Oikopleuridae > Oikopleura > Oikopleura vanhoeffeni. Next base: position 60,177 of record SCLH01000811.1, read on the forward strand.
TATCTCCTATTATTCAATATTGAGCTATAGCTGATTAGATGGACATTATCTATGGACATTACCTATCCCCTACGTACATGAAGGATAATGTTTATCTTGTCTGATAATTAATTTATATTTTTGGACGACGGATAAATTAAAGATAAACTGAGAGATGTTAATTGTTATCCCTGACTGTAATGAACGAATTATACCGATTTTAGCCTGCGCAGAAACTAACTGAGCAAACAACATATTTTTTTTCTCGTCTCAAAACTTTAATTTTATTCACAAGGCAGTGATAGTTCAATTCACCTAAATAAACTTTTTTTTTTCTCTGTCACAAAAACACACTTTAAAAACACAAATAATAATAGTAACCGCACAGTCTCTAAAGGGGGAAATTCCAGTTGAAAATGATCACGTAGGCGTTAAAATATTCCCGGTAAAAAAACTGGTCATTTAATTTTCAGAAAATTATCAAATACTGGATACTATACAATTTGTAATCAAGTGAAAAGTTTCGTCATAAACCAAAAAAAATGAGAAAAGCTTTCATCATCAATAATTAGTTATATTCCGTTACGTAATCAATGTTTTGCAATTTGAAATAAGATATAAACGTTTAATAAAATGTTCTCGATTTTCACTCAAAGCACTGTTTTTCTGAAAAAAATTAAATGTCGTTTAAAAAAAATCGAAAATATTTTTTGGTCAATTTGGCTATTTTTTGGTTATTCTAGCCAAAAATTAGGTCGAAAAATGACCAAAAAAGCCAATTTTTTTAAAATGACATCTACAATTTTCAGAAAAACAGTGCTTTGAATTTAAAATCTCAAAAATTGCTATCAAGCCAAAGTTTTGCAAGTAAAAAACAAAGGAGTTTTTTGTTAAGGTAATTTTTTGAGTGGAATATTTTATTACGTGATCATTATTCCAACGGACGACATGTGTAGGTTTAACAAATGTCGATAAAACAAAATAGCGTATAAAAATTGAAATCTAACAGTTCCTCTAGATATAACTTTAAACTAAAAATATAAGAGCAAGTGGATTTGCTGGAAACAGTTGAATAAGATCAAATGTACCAAAATCTGGAAATAGGACATATTGTAATTTTTATAAAAAAAACTTTAGTAAGGTAACTTATTTTTAGATTAGCCCATCAGTTTTTCCACTGCCATTTGAGAACGGAACGAGATATTCACAAACGGATTCTTGCATCCAACAGCCAAGGGATAAATAGATGACCAATTTTTTTTTGAATTTCCAAAGGGTGTCCGGTGATACCGGAAATTGACCGATGAAAATTTAAAACGTCGGTTTTGAGAATACCGCAAATTCTTCGAAGCCAATTTTTCGGCACTTAGTAAAACTTTTCGTCAGACATTATTTGGCAGATTTTTTTTGTAATTTGACACCCCTAAATTTATTTTTTGAAAAAAACTGTAATTTGACCTCTTTATAGGTGTCATATGTCAAAAAATTTATGTTCAAGCATTTTCTTTTGAAAAATTAATCAGTTAAGAATATTTCCGGGTCCACAGGTCTTCTGACTTAAAAGATGACCAAACTGTTATTTGAATCCTTGAGAGGTGTCACATTACAAAAAAAAATCGGCCGAAAATATTGGCACAAAAAGTTGTACTAGATGCCAAAAAATTGGCTTCGAAGCATGTGCGGTGTCCTCAGAACCGATTTTTTTAAAGTTTACCGGTCAATTTCTGGTATCACCGGACATCCGTTGGAAATCAAAAAAATTTGATCATTTATTTATCCCTTGGCTGTTGGATGCAAAAATCCGTTTGTGAATATCTCGTTCTGTTCTCAAATGGCAGTAGAAAAACTGGTGGGCTAACCTAAAAATTACCAAAGAGTATCCAATATTAACTGCTTAAAACTTTTTTCAAATTTGTCAGATTTCAATTCTCAAGAACAGCCGTTCATGTTATTTTGATTAAATTCAAAGATTTTTGCAATCTTAAATCGGGTCTAATACCATGGTGACATTACGGGTTTAACTTTGATAAGCTTCTAGAGAACTGCAGAGTGGTTCATTAATTTTCTCAGTTCGAGAAAAATCGAAAAGATCCCGACCTAATTCATATTTTGGGTGCGCAGCGGGAACCCTACAGACTAAACTAAAACCCTTGATAAAAATATCTTTGCTATCGGGGAGGGGTTATCGCCACCGAAAAAAAACGATTCCGAGCAAATATTTTTTTCGGCCATCTGGTGGTAAGAGAGTGAGATTCAAAACCCACATTTTCAGCAATAATTTCAATTCACAACAAAATTGCTATATTATAAAAAAATGGTTCATTTTGACCCCAGCTTACCATCCCTAATTATCTCGGTAAAAATNTTTTTTTTATTATTCTCCTTTGAATTCTGCTCGTGATTTTTTTCGTTTTTCATTGCTATCCAAAGTTCAAAAGATAGAAATTTACCCGCTGCGCATCCTTTTATATTTGCTTTTGATTTAAATTATAACAAAAAGATAGATTAGGTGAGTCCGTATCTTCTTCGGTATAGGTTCGTATACGATTATTTTAATCAACAAGATTTTTTTTTTGTAAATTTTAATATTTAATTTCCTTGCGTTGGTTATCAAATATCAACAGTGCTTAAATTATTTACAGTGAAAAGTTTTTAAAATTCTCCTAATTCCGTTCTAATGTGTCGGGTAGACAGAATGCCTTTTTATGACTGTTTTGATTTGATAATGTCAATTAACTCGTCTCGATCTTCTCCAGTTTTCACTCTAATCAAAATTGGTACTGGACCTTCAACTCCTTCAATTGGCGGATTTGGAACAGTCTTAAAATTCAAATTAGGTTCCATTCTTTAAAAAAAAACGTCCGCTTAGACGCACGAAAATTTTGAAATTTGAAAAAATGCGTAGGTTTTCGCCAAAAAAAACGAAAAAAGACACTAAAACGTCCGCTTAGACAAATACGACAGTAGATGGTTTTTGAGATCAGCCGGAATCCGCTTATTACGATATCAATTACGGGGGGCCTGGTCCTTTTTTACTAGTTTTTAAGCCAATTTTTTATTTAATTCGGCTTTTAAAAACACTTATCCGACAACATTCTTAGATAGCTCAAACGAGCACAACTATCTTGTGGAAAAAAAAATTAGTGCATCGGATCAATTTGTTTATTCTTTTTTCTTAGATTACTGAAATTGTTTAATTACTTGTTTTTCTTGAAAAAATTGGTAACAATCGTCGGATTCGACCAATTTTTAAAATTCAATCATTCACGATATATTCTGCTCTGTTTAAGCTATCTAAGGATTCAATCGGATGGTCGTTAGCAAAAGCTGAATTAAATAAAAATTTTAGCTAAAAATCTAGTAAAAAAGGACCAGGAGCCCCCGTAATCGATATGTTCGGATATAAATAGGGTGCGAAGCGGTTATAACTACAGAGAAGACTGCAGTAGTTTGATTAAAATCCTCAGCTTAACGGGGGTTATTTACCCCGAAAAACGACTCTTGGCAGAAAAATAATATTTTCGGCCATTTTGTGGTCAGAAAATGAGTTTTTAAAACCCTTATTTTCAAGAATCAGGACTGTTGTTTGCTACATTTCTAAAATAAAAATTATTAAAAAATATCTCTCAATCTTTTTCAAAAAAACTTTCCCAAGTTTCATTTTTGAGTATTAGACGCCAAATTTTTAGGAGAACTCGAAAAACGTATTGACGAAACTTGCCAGGCACCATTTTTCCTGCAACCGGTAAAAAATCCGATTTTTTATAATTTTTCTCCTTTGAATTCTGCCAAAGATGTTTTTCGCTTATATCGACAGTTCAAAAGTTATAAATTTACCCGCTGCGCATCCTAGTTATGAATAATAACTGATAATATAACTTTTCACTGGCTATTTCGATGTAAAGCCGTTTTTCCGAAAATTATACAGTGAAGTGCGTTTAACAGGACGGACTCTATCAATATTAAAAGTACTGTCCAGCGAAAAGTACTTTATTTTAGCATAAAAAACGCCATAGTACGATACGTATGTAACATGTTACATACGCATCGTACTATGGCATTTTTATGCTAAAATAAAGTACTTTTCGCTGTACAGTACTTTTAATATTGATAGGGTCCGTCCTGTTAAACGCACTTCACTGTAGGTTATTTTACAAAAAATGTAACTTACTGTGACTAGACAATTATTTTTGCCGACTGGTGCTGGCGCCGGTGCACTTGGTATAAGAATATTCAATAAAATATTTCCAAGAGTATTATCAGCTCGGACCAATATTGATGCTTTTCCCTCATCTAATGGTTTCACGTAAAGTTGACCAACACCTAAAATATTTTTATTGAGAAAAATAGAACTTTTCAATATAAGATTCCAGATTTTTTGAGGCGAAATAACTTTAAACTTTCCATATTGACAATATAATATTGTCCTTAACTCAAGCTATTGGTATCATTGTCCTTATTTACAAAAAATGCTCCAAAAATTCAAAATTTAGGGTGAAGAGCTAAAAACATTTATGGCTTTAGGGGGTTGTCGAAGCCAGCTTTTTAGGGCGTCACAAGAATAAAAGTACTTTTTTTCTGGGTAAAGATAACCGTAAAAATTCATTGGCAAAAAGTAAAATTATTGATCTCCTCTCCAAAGTTTCGGATGCCATTTGTCAATTTTAAAATTTTATTTTGGTCGTAAAATAATCAGGGAGTAGTGGTCGCATTTAGTGACTTGAGTCATGAAATTTTGGAGATTATTTTGCGAATGTATTTTTATGGTATTTCTTTGTATTCTCATTGCCAATGACTCATTGGTCATCAAAAAACCTATTTTAATAGCGATTTCGAAATAATTTCAATTTTGTCAAAACTTCGAGATTTCCGAGAAATTAAATCGTTTTTTCCCTACCATTCAGTGACTCATTTATACCAGTTCTAATTTTCTGTCGTGATAATCCAGGCAGGAGATGCATTTACCCTGGGACCGTTAAAATAAGGGCAAAAAACGGTTATTCGTCTATTCCAGCGATGGATAATTTTTTTATGAATAAAACGGACCTTGGTGTTCTGCGTACGTTTTTTCGTGGTCAAAAAAAATATAAACGTTTTCTCTAACTTGAAAACCCAGGGAGCAGATGCATTTTGAAGTAAAAATATCGTTTCTGATTGGTCAGCTTATCAGAGGTCTACAATATGTTGTTTGGAAGCAAGATTTTTGTTCAATTATTACTACACTTGGACTGATATGTTTTTGTTGTTTTTAGTCTTTCATTGAATCGACTTTCAAAACCTTGTTTTTTGATCTTAAAATGCGACAAGTAAGACCAAATTTTTTTCACTTTTTGGTCAAAATTTTCTGAAAAAATGTTTTTTTACAAAATACTACGAAAAACAGGACATATAAAATTTGCCTAAAAAAGCTTAAAATTTTCGAACAACATCGTCTTGTCTTTATAGAGACAAAAAATTCAACTTTTTTGATTATACTATTTATATTAAACGAACCTATTTCTTTATAATTTCCTTCTTTCGAATAAAATATTTTTGCTTTTTTATGATAAAGGGCATCTTTAGCATCATCAAATTCTGCTTCTTCCACTTTTGGCGGCTCATACTCATCTCCCTCTGCCTTAGCTGCAGGGGTACTCTGGGCCATTGGTTTAAAACTTGATCCAAAAGTGCTACCACCACCATTGCCTCCAAACGAAAATCCTCCGAATGCTTTTGGTGCTGAATTTTTATTTTTAATACTGTACATTTAAAAGTTTTATTTAAGAGGTGTTTTAGGCATTTTAAATTTCCTTTTAAAATTTTCAAAAACCATTTTAAGGGTCATATTTTTTTGAATATGCAGGACATTTTGAAGGTCTGATTTTCAAAAGTTTTAATCAATTTTTTTTATTTTTTGAGGACTTCGAGGAGTATTAATATCAATTATGAATCATAATTTATGATGCCCGGGTTCGAAAAAATGTTTTTGATTTAAAAAAAATGTTTTTGAACAAGGACACCATAATAGATCCATCGCCATAAAAAATAAGCGTCAAGGATGAGATTTAAGGGGTGGTCAACGCAAAATTGGCCAAAAACGTAGGTTTGAAGTCTGTTTCACGCTCGATATAGATACAGAAAGATATGATTTTACCAGCATTACAATATTTGCGTCAATTGGGGTCGACTCAGATCCGAAGTTAGTCGCCAGAATTTTCACTTCCGCCGGAAATGACGTTCAAAAAATTTCTCTTTGAAAAATTGAAAGTCTATCTCCTCCCTGAGTTTTTGAGGTATCGACTTAATTTTTTTAAATCAGCGTTATGATCGTATCTTTGGCTGTGTGCTCAAAGAATTTTCGATGTGGATGCATATCGCTTTAAATCTAAAAAAAACGCGTATTTTAGCCTTAAAATTTTGAGTTTTCAAACCTATCTGGTCCCTCAATTTTCAAAAAACTATTTTGAGAGTATCACAAACGTAAACACCAAACAATTATTTTTCGCTGTATGCTCAAAGAACTTTGAAAGAATTCATTAGTTTCTCTCCAGCGAGGTCGGAAACCCAAGTGTCAATTAGATTTTCGTCGGTAATTTTTTTTTTCTAAATTTTTATTCAAAAAAAGTTTCAGAAAATATAATTTTGATATTTCTGCGATAAAAATTAAGCCTCAAAATTAAATTTTCAAAAAAACAGACTATTTTCTAGAATAGTATGGTCCATACTGTATAAACTCTAAAAATACCACTTAAGTTGATTTCATAAAATAAATTGATTTCACAAATACAGAAAATATGAAGTTTTGATCGTTCTAGGAAAAAAAAACATTTTGTCAAGAAATTAGGTCATTTCACAGGATTTTGTTGAACAATTGTCTTAAAAAACGACGTTTTGATTTCGCTGAGATACACGATACAAAATCCGTTTTGATGATACCTCTTCTTGCGTCTTTTAAGAAAGGCTACCTCAAAAACTGAAACTATCATCAAATGGATTTTTGCATCGTGTATTCAGCGAATTAAACCGTCAGTTTTTAAGACAATTGTTCAACAAAATCCTGTGAAATGACCTAATTTCTGATAAAAATGTGTTATTTTTCCTAGAACGATCAAAACTTCATATTTTCTGTATTTGAAATCAATTTATTTTATGAAATCGAAGTTTTAAGTGGTATTTTTAGAGTCCATACAGTATGGACCAGTTGTTAACAACCCACTTCCAAACGAACATTTTTTAAAGTACTAAATTTAACAAAAAAATGATGCGAAAGAAATTTTCGCTTGTTGATTTACGTACCAGAATCTGCACTATCTAAATTAGAGAAGAAACTAGCGGCCGGTTTTGAATCTTCTGCTGGAGTTTCCTCTTTTTTACCAAATGAAAATTTTGGTGGTCCCGTTTCCGCCGAGGGGTTAAATGAGAATTTTGGAGCCGATGTTGCGGCAATACTTTCTTCAGTTTTAGGCAGAAAAGAAAATGAAGGTGATTTTTCTGGTTCTTTTATTGGTTCAGGTGTATCTTTTGGCTTGAATGAAAATGATGGTGCCTTTTCTGGCTCGGATTTGCCAAAACTGCTAAATAATGAAGTTGTCTGCGTAGGTGGTTCTACTTGGACGGTAGCAGGCGTTTCTGAGGTTTCAGTCTCTTCAGATACCACACTATCAGTCCAATTGTTGCCAAATTTCTTAACAAAAATTTTTGAGAAATGAATCATTCCGAATGATACAAGTTATAAAATTTTACAAAGTGGGGTCATATTACAAAATTTGACCTCTTCAAAAAAGATCAGAAAACTTGAAAACGAAAGGTAAAGAAATCAGTCCCATATCGCCAACAGTGACTGAGAAACCGACAATTTAAGATTTAACCGGTAATTCCCGGAATACCGGGACCCGGTCAAAAAATCGAAGCCTGCCATGCGATGTATCAAACCCTTGACTCTCATGTATTTTTGAAATTTTCAAAATCGGTTGAGCCATTTTCCAGAAGAACTCGTACAACTGACCTGCTGAAAAAGGGTCCGTTGAAAAAAAATAGCGCCTATATTATTTATTTTATTTCCAGCCGAATTAAAATTGTGACTAAACTTACCTCGTCAATTTGTCCCATATGTCTACTGTAATCTTCAAAAATAGGCCTCAAATCACAAATTGAATTTTCTTTTATATGTTTTTCAATCCATTTGAGCAGGGATAGATTTAAATTTCTAACGGCACCATCCCCCTTATCGGCGTCTCCAGCTGAAATAGCTGCTTCTTCGATTTCTTCTAAGAAATAGTTTTAGTCAAAAATTAGTTGAAATTCCTTGAGGATTGAAATCATCGAAAATAATTGCGCAAAATTTTCGACAATATTACACGTTGAAAAAATTGGTCTAGTTTAGGTAGCTGTTTTTCAAAGGACACAAAGAAATATTTTGACGAAGTCGAAGCTCAGACATGGTATCATCAAACCGTTTTGGGCATCGTGTACCTGACAAAAATTCAACCATAGCATTTTTCCCAGTCAACCAGATCACCGGTAAATGTCGTTCTAAACCGGCTGAAGGAGTTTTCAACGTAATTTTTAGGAACTTCCTGGGCCAATTATTAGTTAGGTCGTTTTTTTTTCGGTAGGCCCACCATGATTTCGACTGGGAGATCTAGACAAAATAGCGACAATTAGTTTTCTGCACGTGAAACCTCGGAAAAAATATGCGGTAGAAAATTTTTTTGGCTTCCTAGGTTGATCACGTGACCGGAAATCAGTCATCGAAATTGCTCAAAATGACCG
>SCLH01000811.1:101273-134034 GCA_004367855.1 Oikopleura vanhoeffeni
TTAAGGGGGTGGTCAAGGCAATCTGGACCTTTTTAAACTGCGCCTCAAGAATAAACGGAGAACAGTAGTAACTTCATTATACTTTGTATGCAAAGACAAGGTTTTGATGAATCTTTGAGATTAGAAAAAAAATATTTTCCATGTTTGGAATAGGCTGTCCAACCTCTAGAAAAGTGCCAAAAATTAATATTAAAAATTTTTGACAGCCTTCGTCCATGACCCAATTTTTACGATTTTTCACAAATGATCATTTTATTCACGTGGGAATCGACGCTCGGGCCCGGAATTTTGATTTTTTTTCTAGGTGGCGCTAAATCGCAAAAATGAGCATTTTTTTTTAAATTTTTTCACAGCATTCATTGTTGGTCGCACTTGTTCGACATTTTGGCTCAACTATGAGAAGCGTTATGAAAATCGACGCTCGGGCCCCGAATTTACGATTTCGCCTTAGTTTGCCTACAAATCGCGCCGAAAGTGGCGCGACCTGTTTTTTGCGTTCTAGCCTACCACCAGTCAATTTTACAAAAAATGTTACCAGCCATAATTCTTAGAATTTTGCGACGGTCATTTTGCGCCTAATATTGGAATGATTGAGAAAAATTTTTGGTCAAATTTGAAAATTTTGGTCAAATTTGAAAATTTTTGGAAAATTTTAGAACTCGATTTCAAAACATTTCAAAATTTTTTCTACGATTATAAAACACTAGAAAATAATTCGATTGGTCAACTTTAATTTTTTTTATTAATTTCCGTTCTTGTTTACATTGATATGTTTTGCAAATAAAATAAGTCTGTCACTCTGAGATTAAAGCTAACAACTTCAAACAAACTATTATTTGCCTTGATCATGTCACAATGCTTCATAAATTAGTAAGTGTAATAAGGAAGTATTAATTAGTGACATTAACAAGTTTGAACTTTTGTGATCAAAGGTTTCCGGTTTTGGATTGATATTTTAATATAAATGTGGTGTTTTTCGATGTTCAAATTCAAACTTTTTTAATAATCTAAATGAAACAGAAATTGCAAATTTGAAAAATATTTTTACTTCTCGATACTTGCAAGAAGAATTCATTTCTAAATTCATCGAAGCTAGAACGACCTCGCCAAACGAAAGTTGGCACTCATCATCATTTTCACAGTTTGTTCCAAAAAATTCAACTTTGAATGTAAAAACACGTTCAACTGAGGCTAGATTCTGTGTTAGCGTCGTAAATCACAATGAATATTTGTCTGGGTTTTTGGACAGGACAAATCAAATTGAGGAAATGAGTGAGTGGAAAGTTTCCGATACTTGTATGGAAAGATTAGTCTCTCTGTCGAACAACAAAAAAACAGCAACAGAAAGTGCGTTTTACAAGAAAAAATCCGTGATCGACGAGCGACGTAAAAATTTGAAAAAAAACTCATCACGAAAAACTGTGCCGATTTACAAGCCAGAAAAAGTCATACCTATTTGAAAACTCGCGTCGTCGAATTTTTTTTNTAAATCGCGGTGAAAAAAATGCTGAACCAAACAAAAAAAGTACTTATTACGCCTAAACCTTCTTTGCGAAAACGAATCATAGTACAAACGCCTATTGAAAATAAAATGATATTGATGTCAATGGCTTGCTAACAAAATATTATCACGGATTTTCGGACGCCATGTCCGGAATGTAAACGAACTGAACTTAAAGTTGAAGCTTCAGTCCATAAGGGTATTAGACAATTTGTTGCGCTAAGTTGCCCATGTGGTTCATCGTCATGGCGACTATAGTATGCCAGAAGGAGGCAAATTATGCTTTTGCTCATAGTTCTCATGAGTAACGGTTTGATCAAAACAAAAGTAAACAATTTTGTCTTCAAATGAATTTACTTTTAAATTTGGAAATCAGGCTTTTCAACTTTTCCAGGCTTCGAAATTCAATTATCAATATCAAGTTTTAAAAATTTCTCAAAATCTAAAAAAATTTTGAATTCAAAAATTTTTTCAAATCTCAAAAAATTTTGAATTTCAAAATTTCAAAATTTTTTTTATCATAGATAGAAACTTTTATTCTATTAATTCCTTGGTTATCGTATAGGTTTTTTTAACAAGAAAATAATTTTTTCTCCGTGGATTTGAGAGTTTGGAGAACAGTATAAATGAGGTCAAAATCAAGAAATTTCAAAGAAAAATTCTAGAGGAGAAGAAAATTTTGCTTAAGGCAATTCAATTTCTCGTGGTCGAACTTACTCCTAAAAAATATTGTAATTTTTTCAAAATTTATACATGCGGAAAGACCTTAAAAAGGTCAGCCTTGAACCACCCCCTTAAGGATGTGGGCGTCGATAATTTGAGATTTCTCAGAAAACTTTTTGATAAGCCCCATTTTGTAGATAATTTTTCACTGAGTTTTTTTAAAGCGTAGGATTTTTTCTGAATTTTTGTTTTTTTCAAAAAAAAAGTAAGTTTGAGATTTTTTTGAGAAATTTGGAGTGATAGGTACCAATTTCGCATCTAGAATTTATTTGTCACTCTTCAAAATTGCGAAATGTAGACACTAAACTCGAAAAATAACTGCCAAAACGTTAAATTTCAATTTTTAATTTTTTTTTTAATTCAAAAAGTTCAAGAATTTTCAACAAAAAACTAGAATTCACAAGTCGTTCCTGAGACTTTTGAGATAAAGCAAATCAAAAAGCTTCCATTTGAACCTTAATTCAGCCTTTTGCGTGAATTTGATGTACAAATTGAAAATTTTTCCCATATATATTTTAAGGAGGAGTAGGCGTTTGATCGGAGGCTCCCAAATAAGCTGTTTTGGACCACTAAGAGGCAAAATTTTGAAAAAAGGCTTCCCATCTTGGTGATGAGGAATTTATATCTAACATTCTAAATTGCAAATATCAATAAAAAGTTGATGAGAGATGAATGAGGAGGTAAGGCTTTTTAGTGCTTTTAGGGACGCCTACTAAAAACCATTTTCTGACGTATGGTTAAGGTATCAGATGCTTTGAAATAGTAACTGGGCACCTTTCCTTACGAGTTGTACTAACGTATTTGTTCGAAAAAAAAATAATTATTGTCTGAAGCCAGGGTTTCTTCAGAAACTTCACTGGAAAATGTGTAAAACAAGAGCCAAATTGATCGACGCCCCACATCCTTAAGGCGTTTTTTTTATTCCGCAAAAATTTACATCGACGGTGAATTGGTCAATATCCGGAAATACCTGTATCGTGGCCTAAACGTAAAATTGTCGAGACTCTCCCTTTTTACCGCGCCTCCACACCCCAATCGCCGTATAACTAAGGCAAGCCCAATCGCAGACGTGGATTCCGAAAGCGTGCTGCGGCAAATCCCACATTTAGGCATCGTTATCTGATTAGTTCATATAATCGGAATAAAAAAACGCCTTAAACGAGAAAAACTCAGGCTGTATTTTTTGAAGATATATAAAACAAAATTAATAAATTATAACAAAAAAATGAACAATTAAAGTACTTGTAATTTCTATGAATTTTTCTCCTACAACCCTCTTAAAACTTTAGTTAAAAGTTAAAATCAAAATTTTACCTGTTTCAAATCATTATAAGTCTCCATGAAATCTGCTAATTGAATGACTTTACTTTTCTTCTCAATATTATCCAATTTAAAACTTTGATTTTCGATTCCAGCTAGTTGTTTGGGGTGATGTCCATTATGAGAATCAAACGTAGGTTGAACATCTTTTTGTTGATCAATATATTTATCTTTTCTCTGATAAAAATAATACGCTAAACCGAGGGCACATGCTACAACGATCAAAACCGGCACAATAATAGCAGCAATGTATTCGGGCGTACCTTTTTTCGGGGTGGGAAATGTTCATTAATCAAAAAGAGAAAAAAAAATATATTTTAGTTTTGAAGAAATTCAGTTCAATAAGCAGTCATGAATTTAAAAAAATATTTTCTGACCAATAGAGGGCCGTAAAACCAATTTGTACTCGAAATCGTATTTGTCGGTGGCGATAATCCCCGGAACGCCAAAGATGATTTATGAACACGTTTGGTTTGGTTTTTTCAATTTGAGTCATTTGGGGTCATTCACAACATTTTCGACCATTTTTTTTTGTATTTTTAAGGTCAAGTTTATCCTGATAGTTTTATAAAAATCGGACCATTAAAAAGGTGAAAAATTGCAGGAAAAATATCATAAAATACAGTTCAATTTATTTTCATAGATTTCCTCAAATTATTATGGTTTTGTAATTTCGAGTTAAAATATTTTTACAGTTCAGATGATTAAGATCGAATCCTACATAATCATTGAAAATTATTTTATTGTCTATCAAAATATAATTTGGATGCAATTTTCCAAATCCCTTTTTCAGGATGTAATTGTAAATAAGTATTTAGAGCAAAAAATCGGCATGTTCTTATGGTGGTTTTATATCATATTCCCACTTAGAGTAATTATTTAGATGAGTTGCATGCAAACATAAGCACCAATTCATGGTTACTCTAAGTGGGAATAGGATATCTGACTAGTTCATGCACAGTTCGCTGACTTTTTATTTCTAGAACTTTTCGTAGTTTAGATAGACTATTCAAAATTGAAAATATCACATTTATCTACCCGATAAAAACACCAAAATTGGCCAAGGGATAATTTGAACAAGGGATATTTTGGACAGGGGATATTTTGGACAAAGGATATTTTGGACAAGGGATATTTTGGACAAGGGATATTTTGGACAAGGGAAGCTTTACGAGTTTTAAAATTTCCATAAGAAACTATGCATAGAAAATTAAAAAAAAATCTAAAAACATAATGAAATTTTAAAATTTCTCCACCGCACCTTTAGTAAGCGTCATGATTGGCGCTGAATAATATAGATAAGCAGGTCCTGCCTCGTTTTCTGCTGTAATTCCAATCCGATAAGGTGTTCCTGGTTTTAGCCTTGCATTTATAAACCCTTGAGAATTGTGCCAAATTTCAGAATTATCTCCAATATTAACTTGCTCAAGTCGATTTTCAATATCTTTTATAAAATTTTCATCTATACTGTATGTGTTGTTGAGGAGGTCTCGTTTTCCGCGACGATGATACGGGACGTCAGATTGGGTTTTTGGGACTTCAATCCAAAGTGCAATCCATTCTTTGTCCTCAACCTGAGAAATTATTTTAGACCCTTTTTCTCATTCAGTTATTATTATGTACACTTATTTTTGTCGATCAAAAAATGACCTGTTTAATTGGTTCTACTACTATTGTGCTCGGGTGTCATATTTCAAAATGTCTTGAATCCTAACTCCCAGAATGGCAGACTATTTCTGGAACCGTACGTTTTAAATCAAGCGTATAACCGAAGATTCATTATTAAAATATATTTTTTCTTTGCTAATAATATAATTCAAATAATTTGCTACAGTCCTATAAAATATATTTGTGAAAAAAATTAATAAAAAGGCATCAAATTTGAATAAGAAAATTTAAAACTCTCTCCTTTTCCACGATTCTCACAATTAAGTGCCCATAATAAGATTCTCACAATTAAGAGCCCATAATATCTATTAAAATTTGACTATTTTACAGCAGACAATTGACTTCTGAACCCATTAAACGATCTTTTAAATTTAAGGGGTGGTATAGGCAAAACGCAACTTTCTATCTCCTCCCTGGTTTTCATAATTTTCTGCCATAAATCCTTGCTTCGCAATTAAATCAAATTTAGAAAAAATACTAGAGACGATTTTTAATAAAATACTCTATAAATCCAAACATATTGATTTGAATTTCAATAGATAAATACTCATTAGAACGTTATTCAGTCAATGTTTACAATAAATCAGTGATGATAACATTTTACCGAATTTTCTTGAATGAATCAGTCATATCCACCATGATGCCCGAGTAACTTAAATCTCTCATTTGCCTTTTAAAAGAATAGGGAATAAGAGATTTAAGTCACTCGGGCATCATGATCGATATGATAAAAACATCATAAATTATGACTCAAAATGTACTTATTTTACATTCTAAACTGAACTAGACTAGATACTGTTTTCGTAGAGAAATCTCTACGACAGCAAAATATTAACCCCCGCCCGATTACTCTTGTGGGTTTTCAACTTAAAGTCGAAATAATTGGTCGCGTCAATGCGTAGGTGGTAATTTAATTGTTTTCACGATTAAAATGATCTCGATAGAAGAAAATATGCGCAGACGTAGGTGGTTTGTCCTTATAGACCAAAACGGCAGTAGTAAATTTTACTTACACTAGTCCATGAAATAGCTTGCAGAGGAGGTTTCAGCTCATTATCTAGACGATGTTCTTTTATCCAAACAGCGTATCTCAGCACTTTTCCGTTAACGTTTGTAAATCCCGAAACGTCCAAATTTACCAAAAAACTCGTTTCGGTGACAAGTATATCACTTTGATTGACAGTAACCTTATTTTTCTCTGTCAAAACAACTGGTGGCTCGGCCTTGGTACGAGCTAAAATACTAATAATTAAGCAGGAGATCAAATTTCAAATAATGATTGTTAAAATTTACATAAATTAGTCATCTCTCTTTAAAAGAACAAAAGAAATTATCATAATAAAATCTGAAAGAATAGCTCTTTCAACATTTTTTATTTTTTTTTGGTCATTCAGCCTCGGTTTGAAAGGTTAGCAAGTGCACTTTGAGCACACAAGCTAATCGTCGCCGAAAATCGTGACGAGAAAATCAGAAAATATTTTTATAAAAAGTATCAAAATTGAAGCTTTTGTTCGGGAAATGGATTAAGTAACAGTTATACAGTATGTGTTTTTTTACTTGCGAAATGAAAATTGTCATTAAGGTAATTATGGTCAATAAAAAAAAGGTAACTAAGTGGATTATATTTTCAAACCCTTCACATCGGCTATAGCTTGTCTTTAGAAATAAAATCCACCTAGTTACCATTTTTAATTGGCTGTAGTTACCTAAATGACAATTTTCTTTTCGCAAGTAAAAAAAATACATACTGTATACTGTAAAATACTGAGATAAAAGGTTGATAATGCCCTTTCGATAGGTGACACGCATTAAAATTATTAATGCGAAATTTGATAGAAAAAATTCACAGATTTATGAGGCCATTTTGATATTCTCAAAAAAATTAATCTTTAGGAATCTTGAAAAACCCTGTTATAAACAAGATGCTGTCATAAAATTATCACCGCCATGAATTTATAACTATTTTATGTCTCCTATTCATATTTTGTACGTTTGATTCTAGAGATCATTCGAATCTTGGCAGATTTTTAATACCGTCTCTCAGTTATCCGAACCCTAGATAGGCTTGATCCCGTTTTTCCAAATCTCAATTTTTTGACGTAAAAATAGCCAAAATTACAATTAACCGAAAAAGTACAAATTTAAAAATATTATTCAATTCATTTATAAATGCCGTTTTAAAAGTTTGAAAATTGAATTTTTAGCCTAAATTCTAGACATTTTTTTGTGGACATTTTCCGACAATAATTTCTCAAATTTGTTGTCAGCTGCCTTACAAAATACACAATCAAATCATCTTACTTAAAGTTCCGGTTTTCCGGTTATCCTTACGTTGTTCGGATTTTTAGAAAAAAAAATCCGTATGTTTTGTACGCCTAGACCTCTGTCTGCATAAACAAAACTTACGGTATATATTTTCGGTAAATTATCGTAAGAAAATGTTTAAATTTGCAGTACATGTAAATGTTTTGCTCCAGAAAAGCAAGCGAAGGGTATGGAGATTAATGTTACGAGTAGCCAATGAGCGGGCGCCTAAAAATGAATGAACTAATCATGCTTTTGTTCCCTCCATTTTTCTCGAGATTGTTGTTCTCGATAAATAAATTTACATACTGTATGTTAAAAATCAAAATTTACAGCTTATAAAACGACATTTATAAATTTGAAATTAAATAAAATTTGATTATAATTTTCTTTCAAATCGACACTGGATACTCAGGAAATGTCATTAATACGTCAGATAGGAAATTATTAAAAATTACCGACAGTAGTAAATATTAATGATAAATTCCAGTTGATTCACAATTGAAGCTTCTCTATGATTTACTACCCCCTATAAATTGTATTGATTATTCCCAGTGTGATAAAATACAGTGAAATATCTTAATTTTCTCTCCAAATAATACCAAAACCAATAAAAAACTATATTTTCATGGATATTCGCTCATAAACTTTAAGTAATAAAATTGACGTCACATTACTTAGCTCGATTCATCATAAGATATGTTATTAATCAAATATAAAAGCATTTTGTGAATGGTACTCGGCGGAATTTAGCTAAAAATCGGAAATTGTGTAGGTTTTTTCACGCGATATTGGAAAATTCGGCAATGATTCAAATTCTCTGTCTTCATAAATTGAGAATTGAATAAATTAAACGATCAATAAAAAATAGTCAAAAAATCTCGAAATAATTTCTAGTTTTTTGCCTAAATTTTGTTGTGTTAAACATTTGTTTTTAATTTTTGTTAAGAGGGTACCGACAAAGCACGTCGAGCGTTCTTATTAGATATTTCGGGGGCAAACAGGGCAAAATATAAATTAGTTAACTACAGATTGATCGAAAACAAAAAAATATCGAGCGTGGAATTTCATTAAAAAATAAAAGCTTAAAAATTTTTGTTTCGATATTTTAACCCCCCCCACGAGCGTGTTTCAAACACAGAGACCAAAAATATTTTGGGGAAGTGTCACTTTGGCCGGCGGAATATCCGAACAGACCCGGATAGTTGCCTTATTTTTAATTTCAGAATTTTGGTGAGTTCTAGAATTTCTATCGACGGAATCTTATTTGGATGCAATTTTTTGTTTAAAGCAGTTAAAACAGTACTGGAACAAGATAATGATCTACAAGATAGAAAATTTTATTGTGAGAACAACCCTAATTCTGAAAAATCAAGTAAATGGAGATTTGTTTGCTCAAAATTGAAGTTAGTGCTCTAAATAGGCCGAAAACTTTGTTTTTGTGCCCGGAATCGTTTTTTTCTTGGTCATCAACCCCCGTGAGGTCAAATAATTTGTATCAACTACTGTAGTTCTCTCGTCAGTTTTACCGGTGCGTTCCCTAACTACGTATGTGTGCGTTCTGAAACACTCTCGTGCAGGTGGGGGGTAGGACATCTTGTGCAGGTGGGGGTTAACTGCTGAAATTATCAAGTTTACTTTGAATTTCCGGTTTCATCAAGGTGCCAACTCATTTTTTCAAACTGGAGTTATTCATGTTCTCTAGAAATTTTACCATAAAATGAATAAAAAAAAAATTCGGAAAAGCTGGGAAAATTTGGTTGTCAAAATCGTAAATTAGCGAACATATTTTTTCTTTAATTTTTTTATTGAAATATATAGGCACCATAATTATTTCTTGGAAACTAACGTTTAAAAACAGCCAGATTTTATAAAGAATTGATTTGTTAATTATTAATCTCTCAGATTATCTACACTCAGTATCTCAGTTTCATAACGTGTATGTATTTATAACCTGTATGTAATTACAATTCTTATTTTCCATAAAATTATTTTTCGTTACAAATATTTCTCCCAAAACGCACTTTATTGCCATTTTAAACGTTTATTTTTTCAAAAATATTTCCATGAAAGTTTACCATCGATTGTACTTTGCTTGATTTAGAGTATAACAACTTTGTATAAAATATTGTAGTTTAGGATGTCTTACCTTTTGTAGAAACGGCGTCTGTAACTCTCAAGGTTTCATTGAAAGTATCGAAAAATGATGAATTTTCAGTTTCGATTTTTACTCCAGTTTCTACTTTAACGGAAAAGTGATAAAAGCAGTCAGGATGCAGCTTCTCTAATTTATAAAAATGTTGACCACCTTTAGTTATTTCATTTGAAATTGCTTTTTGACGACTCAGGAAATAACTACCCGATTTTTGCTCGGGAACTCGTTCGATACATTCGGGAGACGGGTCCCATTCTAGCTTATATCCATCAAAATATCCTTTTTTTATAGGGTAAACATTTGGGCAAGAATTTATTTGTATTGGAAAATTTTCGGTCAACTTTTTTCCCCTATCTTTTGCTATGAAAAATGGATTAGCATGAAAAGTCTACTTATCTGCAGAAAAATGTAAAAAAAATTTGAAATCGAGGCAATTTATATATTTTTTTAATATTAATTTTTTGTTGAAAATTTTCAAAAATTTCCACAAATGCCGCTACAGAGCAAAAGTTATAAATTTGAAGATTTTCTGATAATAATGAAATTAAAAAAAAATCGTTTCGATGAAAAAATATACAACAAAAAATACCATACAGTAAATTCGTTCGAAATAGTTTACCCTCCTTGGCTTGGATTCCACTGAAACATTAAGGACCTAGACGACATGCGTCCTGCGACACTTTCTAATTGTGAAATAGGGAGTGGTCTAACAAGTCCAAATAATTTTGCCGGGGCGGAAAATTTTTCATCCTGGTGGTCATCGGCCGATTTTGTAATAATGCTGATTTCATATGCAACTCCAGGAATAATGTTATGCTCAGGCCGTTTTAAAATGACGAAAGTTTTGTCGTACGAAACCTCCATAGACGAATGTTTCATTTTTGAACCTTCCAAATAGCCCACTTTTATTTTATAATTTATAAAGTAACCTTCAGGTTTCGTCCAGGATAATTTCAATTCGGACTTTTCGCCAACTTTTTCCGAGGTATACTATTTTCAGAGTGAAATGAAAACTATCTTGAAAAAAAAATAACCCCACTGAAACCCGACGAATTTGAGGGGAGTTTATGAGTTTTTGTCATTAAATAAAATATAGCTCAAATCAGAGACAAAAACTGTTTATAAATTAAAACAGTAATGACCGAATAATGGGACTTGGCTGCTCAGAGCCATTTTGTTCTCTAGATAACACAAGACTTTCGCCCAAGAGTTTACAATTCCATTTTTCAGATTTATCATTGAAATTTTGTCCGATTTGTTTTTAACTTGTATTAACAGTATTAACTATTTCAGATTTAAAAAAATGGGCGATTTATTTAAGATATTTAATCAATTTCCGCGATGAAAATTCTCGGCCATAAAATTATATTGATAAAAGATTCCGACAAAAAAATTTTAAATTATTTTCAAAAATTCCCGACGAAAAAATACAAAATAATTTTTATACATTCTCGACGACAAAATTGAAAAAAAAATTCTCAAATTTCCGACGAAAAAAATTTGATTTTTTTTTATTAATTCCAGACGAAAAAATTAAAAAAAAAATTCTCAGATTCTCGACAAAAAAAGTTCAAATTTTTTTTTATAAATTCCCGGCGAAAATAGTGTACCTCACTTGTTCTACTACAGCGTCTTGAACCCTCGCAGGAAGTGTTCGAACAGAAATAATTTTTGGCGCCGAGTACACTTTGTAAGGTGTCCCTGTCACGGTGAAAATATGAAGTACCGCAAGAATACTTGGCCCGTAATTTGTTACGTTAAATTGTAAACTATTTTTGCTCAAAGTGGCGATTTTAGTTTCAGCTTCAAAAATTTCAATTGCTTCATATGAGGTTTTTTCGGGGTCAGGAAGGGTCCAGTGAAGTATAAACGACGAATTTGTTATGTCAGTTACAGTTATATCGGAGACTGTATCAGGAGGAGTTCGGTATCCTCTAAACGATTCTTGGGATTCGATACCATTTCGAACAGCTATAGCTTTGTAGTAATACAAATTACCACCTTTTTATTAGGTTAGAAATTAAATTATTTCTCTTGCTTTTAAAATTTTCCCCTGGCAATTATTCATAAAATAAATTACCAAAAACTTTTCTGTTTTTAACCGTGGTGTAGTGGCTTTTTTGTAAACCAAATTTAAGCACTACTAATACGCAGCTCTCAAAAAGTTTGGTAGTAGTCAGTCAACTGGTTGAATTTATTTCAAAGTAGAATCGATTCAAATAAATTTTCGAAAAAAAAATATCTAAAAATTTCGAATCTACAGCATTAGTTTTATTGTTTACTGCGTTTTTTTTCTTCCGCCGGTTAGAAAGCCAAAATCTATAGCAAAGTATAGACAAGTTTGGCTGTCTACCCGGCGGACCAAAAAAAAACGCAGTAAACGAGATATATCAGGCTGTATCAATACACGCTACATTATTATGGTCTTTAAAAGTATAAATATTCCTTGACAAATTTGCAGTTTTGTTTTTATAGACAATTGTGCGGTTAACATTTTCGAAATTACGTACAGCTTTGGTCAACTTTCGATTCTGAGTAAGTCGGCTATAAAGGAAAAATATTTCGAAAAAGTTTATCCATTTGGTAGTGATAACGAGCATTTAACAATTTTTAACTATCAGTGATATTTTACTCTAAAAAATAAGTCGATGCAGAGAAAAATACTTTTCTTCAACTATTTTTTCAAATACTATTATAATAATGTGATGTGTAGGTGAGATGAGGAGACAGTCGAGATTTCCCTTCTAAAAATTTTCTCGAAGGTTCGATTTTGGTTACAAGGATCCACAAAATATTATTAGGGTAGTATAATAATTTCTAACCCTCCCTTTAACTGTAGTGAATGTGCTTGTTGTATCTATAAAACTTGTATTTTCCAAAATGATGGATTCTCGTCCATCCTGATAATACCAAAATTTATACTCATCAATTTGCGAAATATCTCCATTATTAAAAGGCGCAAATCTTATATTAACTTTTTCAGCTGTTAAACCGCTGGAAACGACGATTATGGGGGGACCCGGTGCAATCGTGATGTTATACTTCTTTACCACTTCGAAATTATTTTGATTGTTGAGAATGTTAAAATTAACTTTATCTAGGGTGAACGCGGAACATCATGTGCTAATTCTGCATCAAATATCGTTTGTTATAGAAATTATCATGCAAACATGCTCTATCTTATAATGATATGAAAATTAACATGCCAAAAATCGTAGAACGAGGATGTAGAGGCATTCTGAACTTTTTGCACGTTTTATAGGGTAAATCCAGAGCAAAATCGAAATTTAAAATGGACAAAACTTTCACCGACTGATCATTTTTTTTCTAAATTTTGCCCTGTATTTTTTTTATGTAAAACATAGCAAAAAGTTGAAAATGCTTGCATTCTACATCATCTTTATACGATTTTTGGCATGTAAATTTCCATATCATCGGAAGATAGAACCAATCAAGAACCTGATTATTTTTTATTTAATAATTTTTGCATCTTTGATAAACATAACACAATTTCCCGGGCGATTTGAAATAAGAAAATTAAAAACTAAGTAATAGGCATCGACTTTTTTGCATCATCTCGAGAATTTTTATCTGATTATTTTAAGTCCCAGGATTTTTATTTTAATTAATTATTATGAGGTCAAACTTTAATGATGAAACTAATGGACTAATTGTTTGTGAAAATGATAGGCAAGGCATTTGAATAAAAATTTTTGTATCTTGTAATTATACGATCAATTTCGTCGACCAAAAAATTCTTTTGTCGGTATTTTCAAATAAATTATATGACTTTGACCGGCATTTGTGGTACAATTACAAGAAAAAAACATCACGAAAAATACGGTATGTAAAAAAATTGTTCGAGACCAAAAGCTCCAATTTTCTCTGGATTAAAAGTAATTATCCTGCCAATTATAGGTTTTAATCCAGAGAAATTTCCCTTGTTGGTCTCGAACAATTTTTTTACATACTGTATGTAACTCCAAATTGCCCAAAAAAGCTTTTCAGCTGGCTTTTGAAGAGCTGGAATTGAAACACCTCTCTGATAATGAAAATTTGACCTCAAAATAAAGTTTTTTATGTTAAAATTTCAAGAACAACAAAAAAATCCAAAAACTTAAAATCATCCTTTTTGCGTAGGTTCAAGCAAAAGATAGGGTAAAAATGGTAATGGGGATAGAAAATGTGATCGGCGATGCATCTCTTTACAAGCCTGCTTAAAATAATCGATAGAATCTTTACAATGGAATCGTTGCGCATTGTTGACTTTTAAAATTCTTAATTTCAAATCTCCCAGGTACTACACTGTAGTAACTACAGAACATGCAAAATGCAGACTTCTTACTTTTTACACCCACAACCTTTTAAGAAAATTGTTGCATTGTTTGGGATTTCTGCGGGAAACACCACATAATTAAACTATGACGTTGTACAAGCGTGATAAACAGTATCCCGCAGAGATATCACAATTTTTGTCTGGTATTAGCATATTTCATAATCGATTTTAAATATGTCACAAGTAATAACATATTTCAAATCGATAATAACCTAGGCTATTACTGTACATCAATTGTGGTCACTCAGCGGGGTATTGTTTATCACGCTTGTACAGCGTCATAGTTTAATTATGAGGCGTTTCTCGTCGAAAACTCAAAAATATACAGTATGTGACGTGTATGTCTCATTTTTCAATGGGATCGGAAAAAGGCAACATTTTGACACCTCGCATTTGATTGGCTTATCAATTAAAGATGAGGGTGTCAAAAGGATAACATTTTTCTAATTGCAGTGAAACATAACTTACGAGACATAAGGAGGTTGTAGGTAAATAACTTAAACCGGAAAACAATCCCTTTGAGGACTGATTTCCAAGTTCCAGAAGGTGATTTTTTTGATGTTTACGTTTTTGGTCTTTTTTAATGTCTAAATATTTTGCTATAAAAAGTGCGTAGGCGGAAATTAGCAGTACAAGTAAAGAACAAATTTACGAAATATTTCATTTTTCGATTATATTCGTATTTTTGCATTGAAACCGGTTGGTTAGCTCTATAAAATTTGTATTTTTCGGTATAAAATGTTTTATCGCACACTTAAAATTAGTGGAATTTTTGCGCCTACGCGGTCATAGTGAAAGTTACAGAAAAAAAATCGACCTAAAATGTGTACCCCCATTTTTTTGATTTTAAAGCTTAAAAATTTTCAAAAATTATAATAAAAAAATTCTGCGTCCACCCTAACTATATCTCCGGCATTTGTTATACCAAAGACAAATTCATAACTGGTCGTATTTGCAGAGAGTGGAAATTGCGCATAAGTAACATCCTCCTGCAATGTAAGATTTGGTTGTTGGGATGAAGATTGGATTAAAATCGTCGCGTATTTATCATAAGAGCTGACATTGTACTTGTCGGAGTTAATAAAAATTAGCATAAAATAATAAAAAAAATGTTAAGCGATTCGATACGGTAATTCGCTTGGAAAGTCTAGAGTGAATGAGAAATTAGAGTTACGGTACCAAAATGACGTCTTAGGGGAAGTACCCTTAATTTTTTATTTTCGCGATATTCGTTAACCGGATATTCAGACCGGAAATGTATTATTTGGATGCATTTTCAAGTACCTTTTACATTATGGGCAAAAAACACGCATCACAAGTTTTAGCTATGTTTTCTGACACCAAAATTTTATTTTAATAAGTTTACAGCATGTCACATTTTTGCTTGCGATCTTAGATTTTTGATGTAAACTGATAAACACTGTTTATTGGTCCTCCAGAGTTTAAATTTGTTAAACACCTACGTGTTTGTAAATTGAGACGTTTTGATCGGCGAAGGTGAGCTAAATCAAAAACTAAGATTGCAAGCAAAAATGTGACATGCTGTATGTGAGGATGACTATTTCAAAATGTTAATCATTCTTTTTAACGACTAAATCATGAATTTCCTTCTCAGATCAACTTTAATATTATAAAATTAATAATCATCAAAAATTTTCATTCAAAAAAAATTCATTTCTCGAATTCAACAATAATTTCAAGAAAATGACTGACGTGCAGGTAAGTCATACAAAAGGTTTGTCATCAAAGTGAGGTGGGGAGAATAACGTAAAAAGGGGCTTCCAATAACAGGCGCGCAAGTTTTCCTGCAATTCCCCGCAAAATATTTTATCCAATTAATTTGCTTTTAGAAGCAACAGCTACGATCTTGAACAGCCTCGATCTTAAAAGTAAGAAGTTGACTGTAGAATACCGTAAGCACGTGGGGGTCAAATTTACCAAACTTGACTTTTAGGACAATTATTTACTGTGTTAATAATTGCAATAATAAGCGGAAATTTTGAAAATTTCACCGGTTTAGTTTGTTTACATGAGACAAGAAAATTTTTTGCAGCTTTCGCATCATTTTTTCACGTTGAAAACTCGAGCCTTTTAGCGATTATTTAACTAAGCCTAATCCTTGCAATAATCGTGAAAGTGGTCTTAGAGATACAGTAGAAGACAAATTAAACAATGGTTCATTCATGATTGGCCCAACAAATACATTCAAGTATTTGAGAGTAAAATAATATTTATGATTAATAACACTTTATAATACGTTGATTGTTTTCTAAAAATAATTTTGCGCATAACCTAATTAATTCTATTTTTGGGCAAATGAAATTAAATAAACCAAAAATTGTGGGGATAATTTTATCAGTGACATAATAAATATATTACACCGACTACTCCATTAAAAAAAAAATATAAAAAACCCAGTTTTCATCTCCGCGAGCCACGATTTTTGAGTAGAAGGAGACAAATCCTGTCTTTTTTTTAAATTCGCATTACCTTATTAGTATTTGTTATAATTTCTCGAGCTATTGCTCAAATTCAAAATTGTGCGTATCACTGTTGGGAGAAAAAGTTCGCTTTATAACCAACTTACACTAATGGCATTGAATGTACATGACATTTTATATTGTGCAATATTTTTGTTAAAAATATGTTAAAATCAATTATTTAAGTCCAAAAACACGTATTTCAGACATTTCAAACCAAAAATTCCCTTAAAAAATCGGATTGCTTCGTTTTCACATCAGGAGACCTCATTCCGTCATTTCTTTGCATAAACGATAAAACGAGCTTACAATATAAGCCTTTTTAACCAAATAGTTTTCGACAAAATCGCAGGTAAAAATTTTGACAAATCTGGGAAATTTGGAAACTAATGTTTTTATGGAAACGATTTTTCAAAAATCATAGGGGACAAGTGGATGTTATTGAGGGACTTATCTTGAAGTTAATTTTGTGTGTACATTTTTTTGTGCGACTTTTTTTCTACAGATTATGGCACTTATATCGAAAATGATGCCTATGTGTGGAATTTTATCATGACGTCACAAAAAGAGAAAGTTACCAATGAAATAACAGGATTATTGACAATCGTGTGATGTGATTGGACAATGTCTCTTCTTGTGACGTCATGATAAAATTCGACACATCATTGTCGATATAGAAAAAAATTGTATTCATCAGCAAATATAACAACGAATCGCTTATTACACTTTCACAGCATGAAACCACTTTTCACAAATTATTCGGACTAACAAAAAAATCAAATTTGCCTAACATGTTTTCATGGGGCTATTTAATACGGTATCAGTCGGTTCAGCTATAAATAAAGTAGAAATCTAAACGAATTAGTTATACTACAAGATTAAACTCCCATCCCATCCCAGCGCTTGAAACATTTTCATGAAAAAGTTCACAAATTTTTTTTATTTTATTAACTCTCCTTAGCAGTATAGTCAAAAGTAAAAATTTCATCATTTTCGGCTTGACAAAACGCCAAAAAGCATATAAGAAATAAACCTTTACAACCCATTTTGTAATTTTTTAGTTACTAAAAATTTGAATTTAATTCTTTTTCAGCTTAAAAATTTAGCTTACGTCTAAATTTTATTATTATTCGTAATTCTCTTTATTTTTCATATTCTTCTGATTTTCAATTCTCTCATAATCTATGTTTTCTCATTATTTTTTTTATGTTTTTATAAAATTTTCCACTATATTGTGTTCAATTGGCTCTCTGGCCAGGTATCTCTATTTTCAACCTTCTCAATCGCCTCAACCCACGCGCGCCAAAAAATCAGACTTAGAGCTAAAGCGATTTTGAGGGAGTCTAGCGGTTAACCAGCAAACTTTACAAAACAAAACTTAGAAGTGAAATTGCCAAGTTGGCTACACTTTTTTCAGGGTTAAAAGTATCAGCTAAATTAAACTGAAATACATTAATATTATCTAGTAACCACACTCACATTAAGGGGGTACTGATCGGTGGTTTTATGAGGCCTTTAGGGCATTGAAAATGCTCCAAATTGATTTGCGGTGATAACAAAGTGTAATATCGACCAAATTATCAAAAAATTTTATGAAAATTTTCGCGTTTTTTAAATTTTTTCCTCTGTATTTTTTTCAAAATGAGGTTCGAAAATAACGTTTGCTTTAATTTAAGCACTAAAACTTCAAAATATCATCATGACATAAACCAAATTTCTGATCACTGTTTCAGTGTCTTTCATTTAAGTTTACTTTCAAAAAAATCGGAGCAGTTTTTTTCGAAATTTTTCTCATGGATTCTTCGTTTTTGTGTGAGCTAGACGTTTTCCGAAGAATAATTGCCAAAAACGGTGGCTATTCCATATTCTGGTCCTCTTGTGTCGCTTATGTGTGAAGGAGTGTATGCATTCAAAAAACAATTGGGATTTGTTCAACAAGCTAAAGGCTAGTATCCTAAAAGCCCTGTATTATACAGGCTGTATAGCTAATTTTTCATCAAGAAGATTCAATTCCAGCGACCAGTACCTTCTTAATAATTGATAAAGCCCCTTTGCGAAATAAACCGATATAAAATCGACTTTTTTGGAAAAAGGAAATTATTACATAATTTATAAACTTTTTTATCTTTTAACTCTCTCGATATAAAATTTTTGGCACAGCTTGAATTTGACAAGAAACAATGATTATATCTTGTCCTTACAATCTAAAATGAAGATTCTGCATTATTAATCTCTTTTAAAGATAAACACTCTTTCGCATTTTCTCTCCTCCTCCGATTAAGGGGGTAGTGTCCACAAAAAAGTTAGGCTGAAAAATGGATTTAGTTATATTAAAAATTCTCCCTATAATAGCCTATTTGCGCCTTTCTCATCACGCGTCATAACTTTAAGCCAGTGTCCAATCACAATACTCGATTGTCGACTTAATTAAAAAATCCGGGTGTTTTAAAAAATCAAGAAAAAAAGTAGAATAAAATATATTTCAAACGACTCATCAAAAAAAATTTATTTTCATTTTTCAAAAATTAATCCAAAACTGTATATACAAGCGATTTGAACCTTGAACTTCTATTTCAATTATTTTTGTCATTTCCGGCCTTTCAAATAAATCAAAGCCACTTTTATGGCTTTGTGCCTGAGAGGGTGAAAAAATTTGTTCACCAAATTTTGCTGTCAGAAAACATAGCTAAAACTTGTGATGTTTGCCCAGAAAGTTAAAGGTACTTGAAAATGCATCAAAATAATGCATTTCCTGCGTGAATAACCGGTTAACGAATATCGATAAAATAAAAAATTAAGAGCGCTTCCGGTTTTTTTTCCGATACTGCCCAAAATGAATTATCCCCATAAAATTCACACTGTTCAAAACACAATGGAGCAGGCGAGAGTTAATTTTGAAATATGACGTCATTTTGGTACCGTAACTCTAAGTTTGCAATGACTCAATGGCAAATATCACACAAATGCTTAATAATTACCAAATCAATTCTTTATAAAATCTGGCTGTTTTTAAACTTTAGTTTCCAAGAAATAATTATGGTGCCTATATGTTTCAATAAAAAATTAAAGAAAAAATATGTTCGCTAATTTCCGATTTTGACAACCAAATTTTCCCAGCTTTTCCGAATTTTTTTGTTTATGTATTTTATGTTAAAATTTCTAGAGAACACGAATAACTCAAGTTTGAAAAAATGAGTTGGCTCCTTGATGAAACCGGAAATTTAAAGTAAACCTGATTTCATCAGTTAACCCCCACCTGCACGAGATGTTTTACCCCCACCTGCACGAGATGTTTTACCCCCACCTGCACGAGAGTGTTTCAGAACACATACAGTACGTAGTTAGGGAGCGCACCGCTAAAACTAACGAGAGAACTACAGTATTTGATACAAATTCTTTGACCTCTCGGGCCATCTAGTGGCCAAAAACTGACTTTTTAAAACGCCCATTTCGAGCACTAACTTTGATTTTGAGTATACAAAACTCCATTTACTTGATTTTTCAGAATTAGGGCCGTTGTCACAATAAAATTTCCTACCTTGTAGATCATTATCTTGTTCCAGTACTGTTTTAACTGCATTAAACAAAAAATTGCATCCAAATAATGCATTTCCGGTCTGATGAGAAATTTCTAGAACTCACCAAAATTCTTGAAATTAAAAATAAGGCAAACTATCCGGGGTCTGTTCCGATATTTCGCCGGCCAAAATGACACTTCCCCAAAATATTTGAGCAAAATCACCCTACACTATAATACCGTAAAATTTTCTAATTTCCAAAAGTATCTAAATTGCTTATTTTTTACGAAAAAAATAATTAGAACCTTGAACCATATCATTTTACCAACCGATCTCCATCTCAAAAATGTTTATTCGAACTCGAGCTATTGAGATCAGGGATTGGCATGAAGAAAAATAAAATTGTATTGGATCGGATCGTATCGAAAGGGGGAGGAATTTAAACTGTATTGGATCGGATCGTATCGGAGGGGTAAGATTTTCACTGTTTTGGATCGAATCGTATCGGAGAGGAGTGAAATTTTAACTGTATTAGATTGAATCGTATCGACTGACCATAAATTTTAATCATATTGGATCGGATCGTATCGACTGCCCTTAAATTTGAATCATATTGGATCGGATCGTATGGGGAAAAATCGATACGATCCAATCCGATCCAGTTTTGCCGATCCCTGCTTGGTACTCTGCTCCTACCTTTCAGTGACTCATTTCTACTTGTTTTCATTTTCTGCTGTGATAATAGAGGGAGGATATGTTTTTTCCCTGAGTCCCTTAAAATAAGGCGAAAAAACAGTTTTTTGCCGATTTTAGCGCTGGATGAAATTTTAATGGATAAAACGGACCTTGGTGTTTCGCGCCCGATTTTGTGGTCAATAAAAATTATAAATGTTTTTTCTTATCTTGAAAACTCAGGGAGTTGATACATTTATTAAAGTGAAAATATCGTCACCTTTGAAAACTCGTTTTTGATTGGTCAGTCAATAAGAGGCCTCCAATATGATTTTTGTTCAATTATCTCTACACTCAAACCAAAAAGTTGATGTTGTTCTTAGTATTTGATTGAATCGACTCTGAAAACTTTGTTTTTGGCCTTAAAATCAACCAGTTCTCCCTTAATTAACCAAAGTTTATTAAATTATTTACCAAGTTTCTGCCAAAAATTGCAGTTATAAAAAAGTACGGGATTAACAATTTTGCGATTTCTTAATAAAATATGGACGAAACGTTTAGATTATTGATGACTAAAATTTTACTCATCGATGGTGTTGAGCAGTTGATGAATATTCACAATACTTTTTCGAATAGGGTGGGAAATGCGAATGACTTCTTCTGTGTGTTTTTTTTTGATTTTTTTTTGTTTTTTGAATATGCTGCGATTGGTAAATGAAGCGCCAGACTTAATAAATTGCTAAAATGGTCATATAAAAATTTGGCCATATAAACATTTCCACCAAGATAAAGCTGTAAAAATTGAGTTTGAAATTTAAACAAAAAAATTTCAAACTTTACTTTAACACCTGACAGCTATTTTTTGTCAAAATTTTCATGCGCATCTTCAGAGTATATTAACTCGTAGAGTCGCCTAAAATAATTATTTTCTAGAATTAAAGTTAGACAATAAAGAAAAAACAGACTTTGCCAACTACCTGCCACTCAGAGGGTCCCTCGTCTAGCATGAAAAATTACGCGTCTTTGATTGGCCCCTTCAACACGATAGAAATAGATGACGAATATTTTGCGAATTCCACCTCAAAAACGTTTACTATCTCTATAGCGCGTGTTCGAATCCCACTAATGTTGTCTTAGTGATTGTCTTGAGTATAATTATAGGCAAGGGTCTTGATAATGGGACCGCTAAATTTTATCGGTGTGTAATCACTCAAGCAATCACTATGACAATCACTTAGACATCAGCATAGGATTCGAACACGCGCTATAGAGATAGTTAACGTTTATTAGAGGGAGTTCGGTTGGGAAAAGGATATGCAATAAAACTAAATCGCATTTCTCACCCTATTTCAGACTCATTTTTGAAAAAGACTTGACGTTTGCGTCGAACCAAAATTAGATAATTAGAGACCAACCGGTTAATTTCAATCACACGAATCGCGTTTTGTTATTTTCTGGCAATTGATGGCATAAACGTTATGACTAACTACGAAATAAGTCAAAACTCATACTTGAAGCAATTTTTTTCAATTTAATTTTAAGTGTAGTTTGGACAGTCCTAAGTTTACTTAAAAATTTTGGCTGAATTTGAATATAAAACTAAACCTGTCAAAAACAGTTGATGGTGGTCTCCGCGTCATGCTAAAATAAGTTTCCCGCTAGAGAGTGCCTATTTGATAAATTTTCATTTAAATACAGCATGTCACGTTTTTGCATAATTTGCTAATCGCCACATCAGAAACGCTCAATTTTGGCAAGCACCTACGTGTTTGCTAGATTAAACCTTTTTGATTGACTGATAGCAAACTATGCAAAAATGAAAAACGGAAGCAAAAACGTGACATGCTGTAATGATTTCACAGTTTATTCCCTATTGAATCGATTCTTATCAAACTTCACCCTAAACGATAATCTTTCAACTTTGTCGGGCGAATTTTGATTATGTTATAAAATACACGTAAAGTCTATAGAGGCCACAAAAAATTAATGTTTATAAAAAATGTAAACTTTGCCAAACTTTCGACTTTTTTTGAAATCAAATTAGGTATTTTTGATCATTAACCAGGGGTTTACTAAATGCAATTTTCAAAAATTACTCAATGTTAGAAAATACAGATTTGGTAAAGTAAACTTTTGGATGACAATTATATACAGGACAGGGTACAATTATAGGAACCATACGATATTTAAGTTCACACGAGGCGTCACGACGCGTCATAGAGCAAAAATATTTTCACACTCTAGCGCCTCGTGTGGAGATAATTTGCTAACGCCGAATCGATGGTGGTTCCCAAACGCTATCATGTAATTGGATATCCTCTCAAAATACTAGAGAGGATATCTACTGCATTATATTAAATTGTGTAATTTTTAAAATTGTAGTCAGTAAACCCCTGATTGATGATTAAAAAATATGATATTTGATTAAAAAAAATAATCAAAAGTTTGGCAGAGTTTACATTCTTCATAAAAATTAAATTTTTGTGGCCTCCATAGACTTTACGTGTCGATAATAATCAGTACTTTGCCAAATTTCAGCCCGGAAACGTTTTTTGGAGTCCGTTTATAAAACTCCGAAACTGAATAGATATCTAAACTTTGAAATTTTTTTCATTATACGCCTCAAATTATGTGAGCTCCACGACCAAAATCTACTTTCTGTGTCCTTGTTTTTATAGCTAAATGATTGCTTAGCAATCTTCGACGGTAAATGGCGAAAATGACTGTTTTCTGCTATTTGAGTAACGGAAAGACGTATTTTTTTACATGTTACATAGCACACTATTTTTGTATGCACTACAGCTTTTTGAGATAATTTTAAATAAATATTTTTTGTCCAAGGTATCGATTTGATTTTTTAACTCCCAGGATACCGATTTGAAAATTTATTTTTGCATCCAAGTCATTTCCAAATGTACCAAACGATTCGTAAGTTGAATGTTTCTGTATTATAAACTATTACCAAAAATTTAATCATTCGAGCGCTAGAGCAGAAAACATTTTTTATTTTCGACACTTAGAAAAAAATTGATATTTTTTCCGAAAATTTTTGGTAATTTTTTACAATTTATAGATCTCTGGCTTTTAGTCAAAAAGATACGACTTGCCTTTAGAACCTAAATATACTCAAAATAAGCTGATTTCAAATTTTATGAAAAAATTCCACAATGTCGAATTTTTTTTCTTTATATAAGTTAGTATTCTTTGTGGGATTCGAACACGCACTATAAAGTTAACACTCATTTTCACGATTCACTTTGATTAGGACAATGATACATGTATAAATATATCATACGACTGAGTACGACCTATGATACGACTCACAAAAAACACTACTCAAAGATATTTTTCTGAGTTGTTTAAAAAACTTTCTTTTGTTTTTAGTACTATGCAGAAAAATATGATCAATTAAAACTAAAATGCATGCTGTAATTTGTTCTATCAGTTCAGTTTCATACAGTATGTAACATTCTATCTTCTCTAGCTGGACTGGAAGGGTCGATAACGGGTAGATAATAATTAATTAGAAAGTAATTACCAGAGACTTAAAACCTTCTTTTTCAACTGTATGCACAATTTCTGTATTTTGGTCAAGGATGACTAGGTACAAAAATATATGTTTATTACAGCAATAATTTTCTTATGATTCAGAGTATAAACAAGAGCGAAGAAACCAAACAAGGACATATTTGAAAGTAATGGAAGATGACATTCGCCATATATTCAGCCAAATTTTGGACAAGAAATGATGAAAATTTTCAAAATATTTTTTTATTTCTTTTATAAACACCTGCTTTCGTTGAGGGCCATATCGCCGAAAGTTTTTTGCCAAAATATTTTGGCGCTATTGGGCATTTTCGGCGATATGGGGAAAAAAAATTCTTAGTTAAAAAAATGAAAAACGCGTTGGCGTACGAAATGACGTCAAGTGTCGAACAATTTTTTCCAATTTTATAAGTTGTTTTACAATAGGTTCCAGTGAAGTGGATCATTAAAATGCGTAAAATTAATTTCTTCGCAAAACGCAATTAAATAAAAATTTAAAATAGTTAATTTGAAAAATTTAATATTGAAAATGATGTCATTCGTGACGCCCACAAAGTAATTTGAAATAAATATCTCAAAAATATTCGACAATATTGGGCATTTTTGGCGATATTGGCGCATTCGACGATATTGGGACTGGAATTATTTCAGCTTTAAATCCTGAAATTTCGTAGGTTCTTTCGGGGATTTATTGGGCCGTCGTAATCGCCTCCTATGTATACGTTTTGATTCGCCAAATCAGAGTTTTTACTTCATAAAAGTTCAAAATGATCCGGAATTTTAACTCGTAGACTCGATTTTAGCCAACTATTTGCCGCACACCATTTAATCGCATTTTACGACGCTTAATCATTAATGACAAGATCAATTATAAAGTTATCGATAAACTTTGAAACAAAATGACGTTTGTGCGTTTTTTTTTTGAAAATTTTTACTGTATTACAGTACTTATTTTTTGCAAAAATTTTTTAAATCACAAAATTAAACCTTTCATCGTGATCAGAAAAAAATTCTAAGACTTTTTTNACTTTTTCATCAAAATTGCATTTTTTGATCTCTAGCACCGTTTCTGTTCAAAATCAGACCATAGTTGCTAATATCGTTTCCAGCAAACCGTACCCAAGGAATCTTTTGGTGGCATTTAAATTGTCATTTTCATATTCAAAATTTTCGATTTCGCGCACTTTTTTGTCGATTTACAGCTAACTTCGAAAATTCATTACAACATCTTTTCACAACCCCTTGGGCTTGTTACATTCCGAAAATGACGTTGTTTTGAAATAAGGCGAAAAATAAATAGGACTTTCAAAAAAAATTTTTGCTCGCGGTTAACTCAATTTACCGGTTGGTCGAACATGCTATGACAAAAGTCAGAAGTAACATGTGTTTCAGAGATTACTATTCCTGAGATTTTTATAAGATTGTCATGTAGGAATAAAAAGTTATGAGCCTTCGAAAAAGCCTTTCCAGCCAATACAACCTCCTTAAGCATTTTAAGATGGACTTAGGTTTTAAGAATGTAGCTATTTTCTAGTTTGGTCTAGTACATTATGTACGTTAAGTAATAGTAATGTACTAGACCAAACTGGAAAATATATACCTTCCTCGTAAAGAGATAACCCCTATTCACACTTTTGTGAATATCCCGGCCCTACTACTTAAAAACACAC
Source organism: Oikopleura vanhoeffeni (assembly GCA_004367855.1). Classification (NCBI taxonomy): domain Eukaryota; kingdom Metazoa; phylum Chordata; class Appendicularia; order Copelata; family Oikopleuridae; genus Oikopleura; species Oikopleura vanhoeffeni. Next base: position 127,167 of record SCLH01000811.1, read on the forward strand.
TACGTTTCCTAATCAGGGCCGGAATACTCACAAAAGTGTGAATATGTATCTTTCATATCCTGTCCCAACCCCTTTGAATCAAAAACGATTTTGTATTGTACAATACGTATTGTTCAACTACACCACCTTCTCAAACGTCCTGACAACAAACGTTACAATTACCAAAAAAAAAGAATAATTGACAAACCTTCTGACAGTTTCTTAAACGTCCTGACGGTTTCTCTAACCTCTCGACAGTTTCTCAAACGTCCTGACAAAATTTTCAAATAATAGGTGTCAGGACGTTTGAGAAGGTGGTGTACGTATTGTACAATACAAAATCGTTTTTTATTCAATGGGGTTGTAACAGGATACATCACTTTTTGGTTAGAATGCGTAGCCACAACGTTAAAATCACAACGTTAAAAAGAGTAGTGGCTACGCATTCTAACCAAAAAGTGATAAAGGGATATGAAAAAAAAAATGTGAAAATAATTTTTTTTCTTCAATAAAAGTGTAAATAATTCGTAATTTTCATCAAAAAAATAATCGAATTTAGTTTTATTGTTCTTCATCACCCTATCGTGTACCGAATACAGTGAATCAAAATTGCCGCGATAGAAATACAAACCAAATGTGTGTAGTATTCATTATCTATATTAGGGGGTGATGAGGACCTCACCATTTTTTAAAGAGGCAGGTGCGTCACGTGAGTCCTCATCACACCCTAATATAGCTAACTAATACACTGAATACAACACACATTTGGTTTGTATTCCTTTCGCGGCAATTTTGATTCACTGTATTCGGTACAGGCTATACTTTACATCAGTATTATATTTTTCTGAAAAAAATCAAGAAATTTCGATTTTTAATTCATACTATTTTGTTCTTTCAGTGCCAACTCGTTAAAATTATTCTATTCTTGTTTTTTTTTTGAAAATAATTTATTGAGACAGTTAAGAAAAAAAATGAAAAAGTTTAGATTTCAACACAAGAAAAAAGAAGTCTATCATTATAGACTGGATTTGTTTTTTCGGCTTCTTCGGTTTTCACCCTTCGGATTTTAAATTTTTTTGACTTGGTACTGTCGATCCACAATGCTCCTTATTGCAAATAATGTGAAGTTTTTTAGAGCATAGTAAAATTCTATGATGATCGTAGGCAAAATCCATTATTTCAAGATGAAAATTCCGTGACTTCACCGATCTTAATTTGATATTTTCGATTCCCATCCATTTTTGGCGATTCCTTTCAAGTTTATCCAAATCAAAAAAGTTGAGTTTTCCCACAACTGACCAAATCATCAGTTTATCAGTCAGATGAATTTTCGAAATTTTCTTTAAGAGTTCTGATGCATTCGCCAGTATTTAAATCCCAACATTTTACGTCATCATCACCGGCCAATGAAATTACTAAATCTCCCCTGCCGCAAATTTGTCTGATAATTTTCTTACTCCAGGTAGATTTGGCTTCTGTATTTTTACCTATGTCCTTGATAATTTCTCCTTTCAAACTGAGGGCTCGGATAAAGCTAGTTTTTCCGGAAATGTACATTCCATCATATCCGTCATTGTCTCTATTTTTCACATGGCGACTTAGTAGGTCCTCTCGGAAGGTGGCACCTACCGAGAGTAAAATGCCATTTTCATCGACAAAAATGGCATGTAAAAATTCATTTTGTTCTTTGCGTAGATAAATAGAGCTGAAATTTATTCGCAGATTTTCATCAATTACCCAAGAGACGACTTGATGGGAGGTATGGAAATAAAACGTGTTTTTGTAGTGGAAACAACCCCTCGGCATTTCGGTGATCCTGCTTTGTGCGGTGTTTATCTGGTTTTCTTTCGGAATTGCTGGAAAAAATTCCAAAAGATTTATCTCGTTTGATTTTAAGGTATGGCGGAAAATTGTAGGACTACTTTCGGAAAGAAAAATTTCAAAAATTGAAATATTTGATCTATGATATTTGATATCAAACGCCACTAAAAATTTCCCAACAATTTTGATATAAACACGCATCAGCCAGACTTATTAATAAATTTAAAATCTTATTAGCACGCCTTAGGGCTCAAAATATCAAAATTTGACGCCCAAACTGACAGCAATCTAACCATCTCAGATGAATGTCAATATGGTATTGAATACCCTTGCCAAATGTGGACGCAAAGGGACCCAAGAAGCACGATTTAGAGACACACACAGAGAGATGAATTAAAGGGAGACACATCGGCATACGAATATCTATCCAATCAATTTCTTTAAATGTATCAATTGAGAAGTTCGTTATCGCACTTTCCATTCTTCCGGACAACTTTATCGGGCATTTTCGAGATAGATTATGATATCCAGAAAACTGAAAATTTTTCTTCGATCAAATTACTCAAAAAAAGGTCGTCTGGAATCAATTTGAAATGAATCTACACGATTATTTTTCTATCGTAAAACCTCAACATATCCTTTTGTTTCTTTCGATAACATTTGTATTTTGGCTTGTTTCATTATATTATAAGCCTTTTTTGACTTTAAGAATCTTTGAATAACTTTTTTTTCGATATCGAAATCTTTAAAAATTCTATAATTAATCTAATAAAATTTTTTCTGTCTTATACTGCGAAAACCATCTGGTGGTGAAAATATTATATGCATCAGATTAAGGCCGTCTTGTTACCCAGGTAAAAATGCATATTTGTCAGCTGTTGAAAACAGTGGTTATCTATTAATCTTGTTTTGAAAAAAACGATCTCTGAATTTTCTCAGGAATCTCAGATTTGATTTTGTTTTTTCACTAAAAGATGTCTTAACACCGCCTATCCGATATACAGAGATCATACCCAGCAAGTTTTCATTCAATGTTCTGGTGATTGTATTACGACAAAAATGTTGAAATGTGGGAAATTACAGAATTATTGAACACACCATAATATCATAATCAGAATATAGGTTTTCATTAGTTGTAATTTGCCAGATTTTTCACCGCATTGGGTCTACATTGAGCAACAATATTTTCATTCAAGGAACACATATTATTCCGCCCATCCGCCATTTTCGATACATACCACATAATTTTTCCATAAACTGACCAACATTTTTTTCAAACAATTATTTGAACAAACTCTATTCTATCTTTCAAACCCAAATTTGTTGCGGTCAGGCTTCCCCAATTACTTTTTTATCTTTGGGTCATTTATTTGGTACGAAACAATACCTGCTGCTGCAGGTCAAAGAAACACTCCAACCGAACATTAAACAGTTTGCGACACCATAGGTATTCTCACACCCGGTTCCGAAACCCATATTATACTGTTATCATTCGTAAACTTAATTTATAACACAAATTTTATTTTAGGATGAATCACCAAATTTTGAAAAGGTTGGATTTGGATATTATAAATATGAACTTGTTCGCGATCAAAGTGGTTATCGAGGTATAAATTTATCCAGATTGTCATTTTTTGAACCCGAAGTTGAAATCATTCGAGAAGAATCTCCAGTTGAAAACGCAAAAGTAAAAAAAAATAAGAAAAATAAAAATAAGTTAAAAAAATCAGCAGATGAAAAAAACAAGCCCGAAGAATTAAAAGCCGAAGAATCCACAGTAGAAAAAAATTCAGATGAAGAAATTCAAAAAGAATAAAATTTGAAAAAAAAATATCGCAAAAATTTAGGAAAAAGCATCGATAACTTTATTAATATTTTCTAGAATGTTACGATGCGTTAATATATTAGGACTTTCTCGTCGAAATATTGCTAAATACGTCTTAGCTGTTGAAACATCATCTGGTCTCAAGCGAGCCGATTTTAACGACCTTTCTTCTCATACAGAACTATCGCATCGACCAGGGGTTTTTGCTCAAGGTAAAAATCTATAATAATCTAGGTGTAAAAACACCTATAATTTGCAGTCACCCTAAAAGTGACCCGAGGTAACTTTTTTTTTAAAGCCCCCCTCTCTAAAAACCAAACGATGAGAGATATCGAGAAACGGTTTTTGTATCTTATAGCCAAGAAAATTTTAACTGAAGAGAAATTTTTTCGATTTCTGACTCCGACCGGTTGACCGGTAATCAGCCAAAAACTGGTATTTTTCGAATTTTAGGGGTATAAAAAGGGCTCTTTACTCCACCATTGGTGTCGGTTGTCCAAAAAAATATTGCCAAAAGTTTCCTCGTACAAAGTTACCCAATGCTTAAAGAAAAAATTGTTTCCCGACATCTATTACCGTTTGGTTTTTAGAGGGGGGGGGGTTTTCAAAACAAAGCTTACCGAGCGGAGATTTTTATTGAATCCTACACATTTGGTCGGACTATTTTTTCTAACTCTCTACTTAAAAGTTAAATTTAATTTTTATTTAGTATGCACTTTGATGATAGAAAAGGCGGCCTGGTCTTTAGGGTACTCGGCAATTTCCGAAAAAGTTGCGTCGAAAGCAGTACTTTCAGGGACAGATTGTTGATTTCTAGATGAATCAAAAGTTTAGGAAAAAGGATTGAAAAAAACGGGAAATCATAAAATCTCAAAAACAGATTGGCGTCGAAACAATATCCTTACGTGAGTTTTTATTTTAAGAGGGTAGCGGTCGTAAAAATGTACCTTTGTACTCCACTTTATCGGAATACAAAACTGCTTCGAAACTATTAAGAATAGCCATTTGGGAGATCTATCCTTAATCTACAAAAATAATTGATCGAAAGGTTTTAAAAAATTTATAATTCCGTTATACTAGAAATTTGTTGATGAATTTAGTATCCAGTTGATTTATAAACATCATATCAAAAAAAAATTTACAGACCAAATTTTTATTCTTCAGAAAATGACCAATAATTTTGGTGGAAACATAATGGTCNTGAAATTTTATGGACTTTAGTTTAAACCTTTTGGTCAACTTTTTTTCTTCTATGTTTTGCTATAAAAATGCGTAGGCGGAAATTACTAGTATCGAGCAGAAAATGGTTATTGGTAGGGACCGTCAGCTGGGGACTCGATTGTTTTTAAAGTTTCTCAATTTCAACAATTTTTCGTATCTAGAGTAAATCGATATCAGGAAAACCGAAAATGACATTTAAAATTTTCAAAAATGACCACAAGTGCCGCTAGAGAGCAAAATATCAAATTTTTAGCAATATTTTAATGTTAACAATTTTCAACGAAATTTCGTTTCTAAAGTAAATCGGTATCAGGAAAACCGAAAATGATATTTAAAATTTTCAAAAATGACCACAAGTGCCGCTAGAGAGGAAAATTTCAAATTCAAGTTTCAAATAACTTATTGGTATCTTTTTCCACTATGTTTTACCTTTAAAAATGCGGATCATCAAAATGTATTTTAAAATCCATTTCACTTTAACTCATTGGTACAAGAAAAAATAACGAAATATTTAATTTTCTGATAATACTTTTTTTTCTTGAAACGGCTTGATTTATGACATGAATATACTCATTTGAATGATATAAAAATCATTGTCAAAAATGAAATATTTTGTAAATTTGTATTTTTTTTGTACAGCTGATTTCCGATTATGTTCGTTTCATACCAAAAGATAGACATTATAAAAAAAAGTTGACCAACAATTTTATCGACTAAAAATTCATAAAAGAATAATTATTTTTAGTTTGAACTTGACGACGAAATTTGTGCTTTACCAATGGGTCAATTGAAAGAAATAATTTTAACATTTGATGCGGTTGATATGGGTGATGGGAAAAAGCAAGCGATAAATATTCGACAATCTCTAGACGAAGTGAAGGCTCCAGTAAAAGCTCAATCAAAGCGGAAAATTTTCAAAAGACAAAATAATAACAATAATACACGAAGAGAATCGAAAAATTAAAATTTTTTGACTTTTTGAATGGCGATATCTTTCGCATCCAACAATTTTTAAACCATTTTTCGCGGTTTTGAACTTTGAAATTAAAAGAAACGATGTGAAAGATACCTTAACCATTTTAAATAATCGTTATTTATTTTTAATAATTTTCAGATATGGGAATTTTACGTTTACTTTGTCGAAGCCATAGTGTTAGATATGACCCTCGGAAATTTGTTCTCGCAGAAAAGCTAGAAACTGGAGAACTTGTTCAAGCAAAGCCAATTGATCTAAACTACAACCGCTGCCTACCTCTTAGATGTGAAGGTAGACTTCAATTATATGCTCATAAAAAATTAACTGTCGTGTTTGTCCATGAGGACAAAATGGCTGAAATTTGGCTAAAATCCAGTTAATTTTGTAATTTTTAAGTTGTCATTTTCCTCGATTTTTAAGAGCATAATTCTACTATATGGAAAAAGCAGCTGTTTTTACATTTACAAAGCCCCGCAATTTTGATAACATCTACAGGCAATTTTTTATTTCGAGAACCATAAAAGTTTATTTTCATATTTGAATTTCATCTTCGAATTAGAATTTCGCGTTTTTTTTCTGAAACTTTACTTTAAACACTTTAGTTAAAACCGTTTTTTGAAGATTGTCCACATTTTTTAATCTCATTTTCAGTAAAATGTCATGAAAAAAACATTTATAATTTCAGTTAAAATGCAAAATGAAGCTGGATGGTATGTGGGAACTGTTCATGAAATCGAGGGTAGTGCAAAAGAAGGAATTGTTGGTGAAGAAGAAGAAGCGTTTGGATTTATTTACGATGAAACAGATCCTACTCATACTGGCATTGAATATTCAGAGGTAAACACATGTTTTAAAAAAAATACAGTCACTTTTGTCTGTAAGGACAGAACGGGGGAAACTTTTGTAATTTTTATAAAGACTTTGGTCTATATGGTCAAAACGGCAATTTTCAAAAACAATAAAAATGTAGGGGGATTAATTTTTTTTTAATTCAGAAGCTTTCTTTGAGCTATTTTTAATTGATCTAGACAAAATGAAGGCTGATG
>SCLH01000811.1:134055-175720 GCA_004367855.1 Oikopleura vanhoeffeni
CCCCCGGATGAGAGAGAATTGGAGTAGACAAAGTTACCATCAGAGATCCAGTTAAAATCACAAATCGATATAACCTATTTGGGGAAGTCGATTTAATTTACATTTTTGAAAATCTTGCATCGTTTTTTGTCATTTCATTAATTTTTTTATGGAGTGAAACCCACTTGGAAATGGTATCAATGGGTATGCATATTTTTCTAATGGCTCTATGCATTCCATATTTAGGAGTTGTTTAATCTCGGCCGACAGAAACAATATCGATTAGAATGTTTCAAATTTTTTCGAAAATTGTAGTTGCTCTCCTTGGAGGTCACACAAATTGTAGTGTAATAGTTTTACTGTACATTACGATTTGTGTAACGCATTTAAACATACCAGGGTTCACTAAAAATGACATGAAGATGAGTCCACGGCAGTTTTAATTTTCCATAGATATGCTGTGCAATACCTTCCACTTTGGATTTCATGTCCAAATGGTATATGTAAGATGAGGAAGCGGTTCTACTTGGATGTCATTTTTCCTTTCTTCGTTACCATACCCAATATTTGGGTTAGGACAGCTGTCCCGGTCCCCGCCCCAAACTGAGAATGGCAGACCTAGACTTTTCATTTCAGTAATTGTTAAAATACCAGTTTTTGAGGAAAATGTTGTTCAAATCCCTATGCATAGCCTTTCGGGAATTTTTTATTGACCATTTCTCTGCAATTCTGAGCGTATGATTCCATGTGATTCCTGATCAGGGTCTCTAACCTCCTCTTTGTTAACAGCCTCATCCTGGGGAACTGAATGCTCTGTTCGTAATTCATCCATTTCAAGTTTCAACTGTTTAATAATGAATCATATTGATTTTATGATCCATTGGTGCCGAAATTTTGAAACCTTTCGCAATGTTCTTGCATTTTTCTCCTAGTCACCTTGGACTTAGGCGTTCTTCACAACTTAGCCATAATTTTTGGCTTCGCATCATCAGAAACAATTAATTTTTAAGCAAGATTTGACTTTGTCCTCAGTGAGGGTTAATTCCCTTGTCCACTGGAAATATCATTCGCAACTTATTTTCATGCCTCTGATTTCCAGAAATTTGACCAATGTTGACTTTATAAGTCGTTCTGACATCTTGAAAATCGCACAGATCATCTAGTCCAAGGTACATTACTCTTGTAGGGTTTTTTTGGGCTTGGCCATCATAATCTTTGATGGACTCCAAAAATACATCATTGAACCTAAATAAGCTTTATTTTATGTTGTTATTTTTCAATAAATTTAACTTAAAAATGTTTTAGATTGTATTGTTTTGATATAATCCAACTGGAGCTTGTCCTTATGAGTTTTTAGACACGTTTTATGAAACATAATTTTTGAAATGCGTGCAAAGTTTTATATTTTCCATCTGGAACTGTGTCCTTAAGAGAAAAAACCGTTCTATTTTTGGAGTTTTTCCAATATTTATTTTTATTTACCACGAGGTTTTTCAAGGCTAACTTTTATTTCGTTTCTCAATTGTAAATTTTTTTCAATGAACGTCATTTTCGTCAATTTACAAGGTCGGGAAGATCCATTTTGTGGATTACTGGCGAACTTGCCCACCGCCACTGTTTTCAACGATCCACTTTGGGCTTGGTGTAAGGAGTTTTCTGTATCATACTGGCTGAAGGTGGTGAATTTTCATAAAATTCATGGTCACAAAGATATCATGAATCTCCTCCGCGTCAGATTTTTTAACCTCAACCTCTTTTTTTTGCTCAATTTTGGCTTTTTCTCGCCTTAATAATATAATGAAATTTAAATACAGTAAATTTTTTGGTTTCATTCACGCGTATCTTGTCGTTATTTTCAAAAATTTTATTTCAATTTAATTTTAACGTAGGCTTGACGTTTAATGAAATTTTAAAATTCTTAATATTGTTTTGCAATTTTTTGTCTTAATTAATTAAGAAAATATTTTTTTATTCCCAGGCCTATGACCTATAAATTTTTTGTTGGCTATCCATTTCAGAAGAAGAATACGAAGCAAACATCTTGGGTTTAAACCACTACTTAAATACGACTACACGTTCGTCGTACTAAAAGTGGGGTGCTACCTGCAATTTCTTCCGCTTCAATTGTTTTCGGCCATTGGTCAAAGAATCAAAAAAATTTTCAACTTTTTAACTATGTCTGCTTTGACAGGATTTTCTTTAAATGAATTATAATTTATGAATTTTAAAACCTAATAATCCTAATCTAGAACAATTTTTATCAATTGATCTGATAGGTCTGAATGTTATTTTATGAAATAAAATATTGGTTCGTTCCTATCTAGAGTATTTTTTAACTTTTTTGATGTTATAACTTTTTCGATTCTGCATTAAATAACATCTGTAACAATACTCTAGAATATAATACTTACATTACTTTTTGTTAAAGTTGTATACTATTTTAAACCCTCAAATACATTTTGGCACCCTCGGTTTGCTATTTTACAATTTATTTCTGGCATAGTATTCCATATGGATTTTAATAATGCTTATGCTTCAAGCTTATAAATGAACATTTTTCAAAATTTTGTGTCCATTATCCGTTAATTTTATTTTTAGCTACAGTTTTTAATACAAGTTTTATTAATATACAATGTTGCTACAAGCGATTTTCACGGTCAATTAAACAGTAATAGGGTGAATTCGTCGGTAATCTTAAGAGCTTTCGATTTGAAGGAAACCCTCCCAATTTGCGCGCCTGAAGAATCTCGTAGTCGTGACTTTCCGAACCCAAATTTTGTCAATTACCGCTTTTACTCTCGTAATTCTTCATCGGGAGATTGCATGTGCATTTAATAATGCACAGCAATTGTCGCTGATTAACTATAAAAATGTCGTCCGCAATTTGTTGATCAAGGTTTATATATTGCATCGTGGTTTTACGTTTTTCAAAGCTGTATAAATTCAATATTACTGTACATCCAGGTGGGAAGACGAATTTTGTACTCTTCTTATTCAGCCATAGAGAATATGTCCTTCATCACAGGCCATTTTTCCGCTGAACGTTGTTCAGCGGGTTACTGATAACTTCCGACCCTGTTTTCCAGTTGATTTGTTTGTTTTGTGCTGATTTATTTCAGCTTCTAGAAATAATTGATGTAGTAACTAAAATTTAAAATCTTGTTATTAAAAGTTTGATTTTTGAAAATTTAATTAAACTTAATTTTCACTCCAGAATGCAATAACTAAAGTTTAAGCCAACCGGTTAATTTGTGTTTTTCATTTATAAGTTCATTACATCTCGAATAATTAAGTCTTACATTTTTCGGTTTATTTACCTGTTTCCGAAGAATTTTCTTTGAATCTTCTCATTTGGGCTTTTTAACATTGTGGGTTTTTAAAATTTTCCTATGTTTAGAATTAGGTTTCCACTCGAGCAATGTCCCTGTTAATTCAAGCAAGTGGGCTCCGATACTTTAATTGAGTCTGATCCGATTGTGCCATGTGACAGTTCTATCGGATGGACTAGTTCGCATCGAGAGTTGATTAAACTTTAAAGCGGGCAAGTTCCTTAGCCATATCCGGGGTATTCCATAAGTGAGTTTTCCGGATTGTCCTTTAAAACAGACTTTCACTATCGAATTCGTTAGCTTGAAGAAACATTTGATCGTGTAATGTTTTTCAGCCTTATATTAACTCCTAGTGCATTCAAAAAAGGTGCCCGCCACATATACATCGCAAGAGCTTTTGTTTGTCTTAATCTGGTTAAATATTTTGAGGCTCAATTCGACCATTTGTTTTCTTTTGCAGTCCCCTGAACACCGAACCTCCAATTATACCAAAATGAAGGGGAAGGCCATTAGCTTCGTCACATTTAACTTCAGTTGACATATTTTGCTCTACTTCCATTTGATGCGCGGGAACAAAATTTCAAGCTTTTCGGAATAATGGTGGTGCGAATTTTCGGCTAATGAGTATAGTGGTGTGATGCAGCAACGATATCGTCTGTGCCGATTCGGATTTAGTATAGCTTGTTTTTAGACTCTGACTTTGTAGCGCGTCTTAAAGACCCACTCTTGAGTATTTCCAGCACGCAATGTCCTTTCTCTTGGATGCGTACCGTGGCCTTTTGACATTTCCCAATCTCGCTAGTCTTCCCATAATGTGGTTATCCGCCTAGCCTATTTGGTGGTAAGCCGCATTCCCAAATTATGGGATTTTGCCCCGCAATTTTGTTTCTAAAGGACTGTAATAGTTGATCACATTTACATTCCGTGTTGGGCCTCGTGGCTCTATCCGGTGAAAGGATACCACTGGCCGTGTCAAAAATTCCCCCTATTCAATCATGTCCGTTTAAGGTAGTCCCAACATTTGGTGTGTAGAATTTTGCGTTCTTCCTAGAATTTTCATAATCGACCAACGCTATCCAAAAAAATCAGGGTACCTTTTCGTCTCAGGGATCGAAACCTTTCGTCAACCATTTTGGCCAGCTGGGATTTTTCCTGTGGCATAAATTATAAGTATTATGCAACATTTTTCTAAGCCGTTGAATTGAAATTTGCGCTAAGCAGCAATAGTTCCTTGGGCTAGCATTGTTTTCCTGCATTAGGGATCAAATCTTTCGTCTTCGTCTCCTTCTAATGCCTGTTTTTAACATATATTCGGGTAATCATATCTTGATTAACCGTGTCCTCTACGAAATGCACCCCTGCATTTTCAATAAACTCCAAATGGTTGTTTTCTAGCCCTTGGTTAACAAAGAAACTCTTTTTCCGTTATGCTGATTATTGAAAATCCTTGAAATGAAAATTTCTTTAGCCTTTTCCGTCCGTGTTAATTTGTCGGTGAAAAGGCCAGAATTTTGTGGGCGGTTTGGTTATGCGTCCAGGCATCATTGTGAGACCAGGCCGTCCCTGATTCTCTCATTTTGAATCTGTCGGCTGGTTGTCCTGGACCATATCGAATAAATCGTTCATTGGAAAGTTAAATTTCGAACTTTCTCCGACTTCTCCGCAGGAAACCTTGAATACTATTAGTTTGCGGTGACGTATATGGGTGATATAGAGTTTCTTTCCAATTGGATCAATTTGTCTCAACAGTTTGACCTTGCTATTTCACTTTGTCACAAGAATCGCCTCCATATGGACCAAGACCTTTAATACTTTTTGGCCACAGGTTTGTGTTACCTTTAATATAATGTTATTAATTAGTTAACTGGCTAGACAAATATTGGTAGGGATCATGATATCGAACAAATAGTAAAAGTTTTTTATATGTTTTGGTCATGTCTTCTCGATTTCAATTCACTTTAAAATTTTAATTAATTTTAAACTCGGTGGCTTTACTTTATTCGAAATTATTTAATTTTAACTGTTTTTTTATTATAATTTATCGAATAAATAACTAATCATGGATTCTAGAGGGTTTACAAATTATTACATTTGTACGGTTGTCCGCTACTAACACATCCCCTTAATTTAATTTTGCAACATTTCAGATAGGTGTCGCTTACTCGAGCGGTCCCTTAACATAAATAAAAATCATTTTTCGAATTTTTTTTCCATTATTAATTCTAATAATAATTTATATGTGTATTCCAGAATTTAATTCGTCAATCTCCGTTCCTACCCAATTATTATAAATGGTATGTACCTTCGAGTGAAGAGCTTTTAAGATCCTTCTAAGATTTATTTAATCGAGGGATTTTTGAGGATTTCGAAGATGCTCCATGGCCGAAATAATGGATTATTTTAACCGATTCTGATTCTTTTAACTTGACTACGATCAATTTCAAATATCCTGATTTTGACGTGGGTCTCGGAGTCTGAAAAATGATTTTTCTGAAAATGACTCCGATTTCCAAGACTTATTGTTTGATTATTTATTAGTCGAACATGATGTCCTTAGATACGATTCTGCCTCCGCCCTAGTTTTAATTCCAGATGGAATTTATGAAATATGAAGCGATTCCCTCCTGAACTCGAAGACTTTGTCCGAGATCCAGCTGGGCATAATTAATCGATATCGCCTATCAAAACTCTGCGTAATTTATTTAGCTACTTGCCTATTAACCAGATATTTATTTGCGGAATTTTTAAACATAAAAAAACTCAAATATAAATTATTGTAAGTGTTTTAGTTTATATTTTAAGCTGCATTAATTTGGCCATTTGTGAAGCATTAAAAAAATACTGATTGGCTGAAATTGAGCTGTGAGCATCATTTTGATTTTTTTGGTACTCTAGGATTTTTCAATCAATACCCATTCTAATGGGTTCGTTCACGATTCCTAGCGGATGGTGATCTATTCCATTTTGATTATCTTTCCAATCAAAATTGAATAGCCTCAAAATACCAGTTTCTTCCTTAGTATTATTAAATTCTGGTTGAATTTGAAATTTTTTTCTTCGTTAATATCCCGATGTTTATAATTCTAAACCAAATTATCGGTTAAAATACATATAAACCCTCTTTTAACCGCCGCAGTTGTTGCCTTCCAGATGTCTGATACAGAAGCTGTTCCCTTCTCCCTCATAACTGACTTCGTCACTTCTGTTCCTTCAACTGATGCCTCTGGTCTTAGGGTTGGCATTTGAACGTAGGACAACGTTTAACTGTTGTCCCAAAGATAATTGGGAATCAGAATGTGCTTCTTCTGATCTTGAATCGCTACTTTAAGGGCAATTGTGTAATTCACATCGAAACTGTCCCATGTGGATATAAGGGTTTTACATTGTAAAGTTTTGACCCATTTTCTGCTTTCCGTCCATCCGCAAGTACCTGTTGGTATGAATGTATGGGGTTGATATTTTTCCTTTTCAATTTGATTTTTGATGGTTATATCATCCAATCACACAATCAAGTTTCTATATATCTGAAGTCCGAGGGTATGTCCTAATTGAATCTTGCAATTTGGAAATATCATTTTTTCTCCAGACTCCGATGATTAAGCTCTCATGAGTGTTTTTGAACACTGTTCTGCTCGACTCCTTATTTATTTCAATAGGACGGTCGTGTACTGTATTCCTCCTACAGCCACTCTCCGCAGTTTGTTATAACTGTAAGCCTGAGCCGAATTCTCTTCTGAACTCAAATAAGTGGCCCGTTTCATACGTTCGGCAATCTTCCGGAGAAATTTTTGCTGGATTTCGCTCTCATCATTTGTGTTGTTTCCCTGCCAAATTTCGCTCGTGTGAATAAATCCGTCCAAAAAGGTTTATTGATAGATTCGTCCACCTTCTTCGATAGAGTTTAGCTCAATCTCGAGTCTATTGTCGACTGCTGAAATGCTAGTGTCCTTGCCGAGGTTAATTTCCAACCATTTTTGGTTAATATCCTCATAAATGTTTTCTCTCTTCGCTAAGATACACCTGAAATCATTCCCAAGGTCTTCTTTCAGTCACGTAATATTGGTGTGGCTAGATAAAATTCCTAGCCACCACTGCTGGAGTTTAGGAGGAAACGTATTCTTCATGGCGTTTCCAACTATGGATTTTCTATGAAGGCCTCACAGTAATGTCAGCACCATGTTGACATTGTCGTCCAGATTATTATTGCATTATCAAGTTTTTCCTGAATTATGTTTAATAACTGTATTGTGTTTTAACCTTTATATAATCGACACTATTTTGTGAAATAAATTTTTGTTATTAATCTGAATTTTTATAATTTCTAAAATTAATTACCTTCCAAAGTACCTGGGTGAGTGAAGCAATAATTGTTTAAATCCCTCAGAATTGCCATTTACCACGCTTCGAAGTTCGAATCGGATTTTTCCTAATCTTTTTGGTGGTTTCGAACTGTAAATTCATAGCGTTTTTGAAATGAACTTGGTGCAAGCCTGGGAGGTCCAGGAATTTTTTCATGAAATTCATTTGGATAGGTGCGTCCTGTCGTCTTTCTGTTCCATAAATGATCTAGACCATAAGGACGGACAATTTTTATTGTTTTGTCATAAAAATCATCTCGGCTCTTTACGGCCTCATCCACAATTTCAAGAGGTTTTGCTCACGTACTACTTGTAAGGACAAGACTCCCAACAGGCATAAAAATGGGTCTTCCCAGTTTTATTTCTAAATTTTTGAGGTTCATGTTTAAATTTTACTTTTAAATGTCTCATTTTGCAATTTAAGTGTATTAACAATAAATAAATACTGCAAAAATTTTAAATTTCATAAATAATTTATTCTGACAATTTGTCAGCTCATTTTTTGTTTTATTTTTTAAATAAATAAAATTTGTGTGTGTTTTTTACATATTATGATTGAATACGTTTAACACACATATGTCTTTTATATATATGGTTTAGATTTTTTGCATCTTTCTAAAATAAATTAATAAAATAAATCTGATTTAACTTATTTAAATTTATTATCAATTTTAATTAAATTTTAAATTTTAAACGGTTTTTAAAGCTTGAATTTTTAATTTGGGCTAACCTTTTTAATCAAATTGGAACAATTTTCTTGTCACTTAACAGGTCATCATGGAGATCTCATTTTAAACAAGTTTGTGCATTTAATCCAGCTGGTTAAGTAATTTGAAGGTATTTTTACCCGGACTAGCCCTTCCTTTTCGGATATACATTTAAATCGGTTGATCATTTTCGTTTGTTTATGATCCAAACCTTTTTGATTTTCCAACTGGAGATATTCGAGAAATGTAATGGCTCGAGTAATTCTCTGATTTTTTATGGACTTGGCTTTTTTGTCCAAATGACCAGCGTCTATCCGAAAATCTCTCTCTTCGTATTTTAACATTAATCAAAAATGTACTTCTAACATCTCTTCATTTAAGGATCTTTTTTAAGAGTTTTTCAAACGATAGTATAATATAAGCTAATCGCACTGGAAACGTAAAATTATCAATACTGTCCTTATGGACCTTGAAGATTTGTAATTAATTTATATGAACTATTATGATCCATAATGTTTAGTTTTCAGAAAGGAAACAGCTCGTATGTAGATACGTTTAAAGAATTAGGATAGTTTGCTGCCAATTATTATTTTATGCTGAAGCCAATACATAATATTTAAAAATTTCTTTGCTGGTGCTTAGAAATTTTAACAGTTATTTTAACTGTTCACAAGTTTTATATTGAAATAAAACACCTAACAGTTTCATTGTAAGCTGCCCTGGTTCTGTCAATGATTTTACTATCCAATTGGATTAGCATCAACAATCTTGTACTTAACTTAATCACGTTTTCAACTTTATAGTAAGTGGTGTTCCAATCAAATTTTTCTAATTGTTGAAATTTCAATTGGTGGATAAAACTTAATGTTTTGTCCATATTTTTTGTTTCAATTATTTAGACTATTTTTCTCTTTTTATGACTTTAATTTCTAATTTCTTTTTATGGTTTTTGAAATTCAAATTCATAGTAATAGAGAATAGTTGTTTATATCAATAATTTTGGAAAGTGGTTTAAATATACCCGTTATTTTGTATAATGGTTAAAACCCCCTTGTACATCTTACGAAACTCATCGTATTTGATTTCTTTGGGTGCCTCCCTGTAATTTAGTTTTCTAAACAAGACTCCATTCTTTAATTGCTTTCGAAATTTGAATTTGCAATTTTGAGTTGAGTCGTCAATGTCAAGGGCTACGTGTAATTCATATTAATTCCATCTGGAGTCAATTTCTGTACCGCCCAAACACGAACATTTCAAAATTTCGTGAGCTTTCTACTGGTGCTGCTAATAATTTTCTATTATTACTTTCATGCGTCGTCTGTTTTATTTCTTTCGAAAAAACCAACTGACCACTATAAATTTGACGGCCAAACAATATCCTTGATCGTTACATTACAGTGTATTGCCAAAATCGACTAAAGCTTGCATTAGTGTGGTGTGGAAATTTCCACCATTTCGGTTGGACATGATGCCTTCCTAATCCGACTTGTCTTTCAGATTTGAGAAGCGCAAATGCCCCATACTTCTCCGAGGTCATGTTGCCACTAAAATAATATTTTTAATTTCTGCATCATTTTTTTGGTGTTTTTTTGCCAATAAATTCGTTTATACTTAATTAAGTAAACGGGTATGACGTTTTTGGTGTTATATTTCATTTTCGGCTAAGAATTTTTAAATCGTCTAATATTTAGTAATGATTAATCTCGATATCCCGTTCTTACAGAGCTTTACTTTAAAGTTCCCTGATTAAGTATACAAATAGTATAAGTATTCAGATTATTTTTAATTCTGATATATTTATATATTTATGCCCACCTGGATGTTTAGTTTGGCAATCTGTGAAGTGAGCTTAGAAATATAACCGTCTAATTAAGTAATGGTTATTCCTAGCTGTTTAATCCTTAATTAGAATAGCCTCTTAAATTTAAGTTATTATATAACAGAATCATTTGTATTTTGCATTACCGTCAAAGGATAATCTCCAGATATATATAACTTCTGAGATACCCTATGTAATTTTTTTTCCACGTGGCATTTATTTCTTAAAACATTTTTATAGTAGTATTTTACAGACAACAAATTTAACAATTTTATAATCCGTGCGATAACGTGGTTCCATTCCTATAAGTGACTTCTCGTTTTTTAATTTTATACAACTCAATAATTCAGATTATTATAATTCTGAGAATTTGTGCATGAAGTAAATAGTAAATCATGTTTCGTTATAATGAGTATGAGGGTTTTATTTCTCTAATCATTTTATTGATAAATTAAGTTAACCGCCGTATTTTTGCATCCAATTTTAATGATTAATATCCAGATTATGCTAATTCTATGATATTTGCATAATTTAATAATGGATTTTTAATTATTTTAAACTGAGACTTAATATATATTATTTATTTATCATAATAAATAATATAGTATTCAAAGTTGATTTAAATTTTCACGTTATATAACGTGTCATTAAATATGATTGCGTTATTTTAGAACGCAATTTTATAACCAAATTAATATTTCAATTCAGATGCATCATTTTTGGTTATAAATTTTTATAAACATTTATACCGTACTATATCATACCCTATTATTATTATGTTTAATCAATAATAAGGTAGGCCAAGTAATAATTCATATTTTATTGTACCAAATTTGAGAATTGTGCTGCTATTTTGATAAATTTAATGAAATATATTATTCAACCGTTTTTAATGCGATTTCATTAAATTTAACAAATTAATAGGTTTAGCTTGAACTTAATGTGGTAGTGAACTTTTGATATGAAAATTGTTAATTTATTATTGTATAATAAACTAATCCTGAACTTGCACCTGGCATTGTCCATATGGAACTTTTCATATAGTACGGTTTTAATTGAATAATTTTTAAAAAGCTTTATTTTAAGCTTTAATAACCGTTTTCTCTAGTTTTCCACTTGGAATGGTATTATGATATGTTTTTATTTAATACACTTACATAGAGGTGTAATGATTCTCTAATGGCTTCAGCTGCGTATTCGGAAGTTTTTGAAAAATGCCGATCAATTCGTGAAGATTTTTGCATTTCAGCAATTCACAGATCTTTTCGGTCGGATTAACCTCATTTTCTAGAATTTTCACCGATTTTTCGGTTTTTCTTTTCCATTTTCTCTATTTTATTCCAATCTTCTAGATTTTATCAGTCGTTATTAAATAGAATTTTTAATAAACTAGTTTCTGATGTTTGGGACTCGATAGTCTGGTATTTTTTAAATTTCGTCTTTCAGAGAAATTTTTAAAAAAACACCCCAATCGATTTCACGTGATGTGTTTTACACGATCTGATTGGTTCAAACCATGTAGGTTTAATTTTTTCACCACTGATTGTAGGTTTATAATGAAAACACATGATTTATCCTGATTAAGGTGATATATTCTGATTAAGGGTGATGCAACCTTTGCATATATCCAAAACCTGAGTACTTTTTACCCTATGAGTAGTGTTACTAATGTGTTCCCCTTTTACCTATTGTAGCGCAGTTATAAAGCCACTTAGTATTTAACATTGTGTTAAAAATCCATGTGGAGGCAAAGCGAAGTTCAATTTACTCAACTAAGCGGCTTTAATTTATTTCGCAATTAAAAGCTCCTTTCTTTGCGAAATATTTTTCTTAATGCCGCTTACTTTCGTAAGTTTTAGTGTTATTGGAGCTTCAATCTAGAAACTTTCAACTTTTGTTGTGTATTTTGAACTTCGGCTTTGCCTCGGAATTCGACATTCGCAAGATTAAGGATAGATCTACAATTGGCATTTTTGATTATTGCACAGATTTTCCTGAAATAGCTCTGCAAAATTGCGAATCAGACATGACCACCCCCTTAAGTGATATAAAACGATTTATATGAAAATTGTAATGTCAAATGTAAAAAAATATTTCCAAAACATTCTCTACAAAAATTACCCAGGTAAGTAATATACAATCTCGTTATGTTCAGCAGTATACAAAAAGTGTCATTTGACACCAATGGAGGTGTCAAATGTCAAAAATATTGTTTCCAGAATTTGTTTCATCAAAAACTATTCAGATAACATATAATCACCTCGTTATGTCAGCATAATAAAATAACAAAAAAGTGTAATTTGACACCAATGGAGGTGCATGTGTCAAATAAATGTCACCAAAAAATTTCTGATGAAAAACTGACCAGAGCCGCAGTTTTCAAAATAATTTACCGTAAGATTCTCTGAAAACCGAATGAGCACGACATTTACGGGAACCGGTTGACTGGAAAAACGACAAAAATTTTTGTCGTTGAATTTTGGTCAGGTAACGATGCAAAAAACCGTTTGATGATAACCATGTATGAGCTTCGACTTCGTCAAAATATTTATTTGTGTCCTTAAAAAAAAAAGCTACCTCAAGTTGTTTGAAGATAATTTTTATTGCTGGGGTCATATTCCAAAAAATATTTTTTCAAAATATGGGTCAGTGAACAAACAAGGTAGTGTGCTCACTTTCGTGTCGAAATTTTTTTAAACTTGAAAATTAGATAAAATATGCAAAAACAAATTTGAAAATTATTTACTAGCAAATTTTTTGGTACTTTTGAATCTTCAAAAGTACAAAAAATTTGATAGTAAAATAATTTCAAATTTGTTTTTGCATATTTTATCTATTTCACGTAAAAATTTCGAAAAATATTTTATCTATAAAAATATTTTTTTTTTGCATTTTAAAAATAATCAAAATAATGCGAGATTTGTCAGGGGTCGTTTTAACATAAAAAAGGATTAATAATATTTCTGAAAGAAAATAGTCTCAACCTTTAAGATTCATTGGTTGAATTTGATGAGGTAATACTGCTTCTACTAATTTCCATCTATCATTTCCGCAATAACATAAAAATCGAAACCTTTTACTAGAAAAGCGACTTGCCGTCCCTACTACTGTCAAATGCTCATTCTATAAATATTTTTTAGATTTTTTTGAGAAGACTAAATTTAATCCATTTCTGGAGAAATATTCTACATTTGTATAACAGCTTTAACACTTCTCCATGGCGACAATATATCAATATTTGACCCTTTTTAATCAAAAAGCAAACCAGTACAAGACTTTGCAAACATCAGTCTAAATAATAATAATTGTTTAACAAAGAATAAAATTTGGCGTGTTCTTTTTATTTTTAAATTGCAAAAAAAATTATTAAATTACCCTTAAAAATATATTCTGTTTTTTGGGGTCAATATAGAAAATTTTAAGTCCAAAAAAAGAATGTTTTGATATCCCTATCACATTTCTTAAAAACTCGCCGAAAATGGCGGTGTTTTAATAATCTCCTGATTTCGATAATATTGAGTCGTTTTTTTTAGGTGGGCCACTTAAGGGGTATCTGTTCTGAGAGAACCAGACTAGATAGGCGAACAAACGGTTTTTTTGCATCTGAATCTTAACCGAATTTGTAGAGGTGAAAATTTTTCTTGACAACGTAGGTTGATCACGTGATCAGGAATCAGCGATCAAAGTTCAACATATATATTATGGTCCGTCATAAAATACACAAAATGTGGAAATTTCATCATGAAATTTCAAAATTCGTGGGAAATATGCAGAAATTCGATTTCAGACACATCGGAAGGTGTTCAAAAATATCTGGATAAATTTTTAGTACCAATAAATAAAAAAAACTTTGAATATGTAGCATCCCCGATATTACCGGTTTTGTCCGACAACCCGGTAAAGGGTCATGGCTGGAAAAAAACGAAAAAATTTTCACCACTACACATTTGGTGAAGATCCGATGCAAAAACCGTTTGTCGCTATCTAGTCTGGTTCTTCTCAGAACAGATACCCTTAAGTGGCCCCACCTAAAAAAAAGCGACCTGCGCAAGACATGTTCAAACAAAATTTTTTGCCAAATTAACACGCCATTTTCGGCGAGTTTTAAGAAATGTGATAGGGATATCAAAACATTCTTTTTTTGGACTTAAAATTTTCTATATTTGACCCCAAAAACAGAATATTTTTAAGGGTAATTTAAGAATTTTTTTTGCAATTTAAAAATAAAAAGAACACGCCAAATTTTATTCTTTGTTATAACAATTATTATTTAGACTGATGTTGCAAAGTCTTGTACTGGTTTGCTTTTTGATTTAAAAAGGGTCAAATATGATATTGTCGCCATGGAAGAAGGTGTTAAAGCTGTTATAACAAATGTAGAATATTCTCCAGAAATGGATTAAATTTAGTCTTCTCAAAAAAAATCTAAAAATTAATATTTTAGAATGAGCATTTTGACAGTAGTAGGACGGCAATTAGGCTTTTCTAGTAAAAGGTTTCGATCTTATGTTATTGCGGAAATGATAGATGGAAAATTAGTAGAAGCAGTATTACCTCATCAAAATCAACCAATGAATCTTAAAGGTGAGACTATTTTCTTTCAGAAATTTAGTATAATCCTTTTTTATGTTAAAAACGACCCCTGACAAATCTCGCATTATTTTGATTTATTTTTAAAATGCAAAAAAAAATATTTTTATAGATAAAAATATTTTTCGAAATTTTTTAACGTGAAAATTAGATAAAATATGCAAAAACAAATTTGAAATTATTTTACTATCAAATTTTTTGGTACTTTTGAAGATTCAAAAGTACCAAAAAATTTGCTTGTAAAATAATTTCAAATTTGTTTTTGCATATTTTATCTAATTTTCAAGTTTAAAAAATTTCGACACGAAAGTGAGCACTACCTGTTTTGTCACTGACCATATTTTGAAAAAATATTTTTTGGAAATATGACCCCAGAATAAAAATTATCTTCAAACAACTTTGAGGTAGCTTTTTTTTTAAAGGACACAAATAAATATTTTGACGAAGCTCATACATGGTATCATCAAATTTTTTTGCATCGTGTACCTGACAAAAATTCCAACGACAAAAATTTTTGTCGTTTTTCCCAGTCAACCGGTTCAGCGGTAAATGTCGTGCTCATTCGGTTTTCAGAGAATCTTACGGTAAATTATTTTGAAAACTGCGGCTCTGGTCAGTTTTTCATCAGAAATTTTTNTTGAGAGCGTAATCTTAAAACGTTCATCAGCCGAAAAAATATAGTGAAAATAAAAAAGTTTAAAACAAAGCATTGTTCATACTCAGAGGATCATTTTATTAGCCCATTGAACCAAAACTTAACCAAAATATTCATAGTGGTTTTGATTTATTGATAAATTATTTGCAAAAAGGGTACTCTCACGATAATAGCAATTTTACTGAATGAAGATTAGAATTATTTTGATAAAGTAGTATTCACGCTATAAATAAACAGTACCACTAACAGTATTGGAAGTATCAATACAAAATTGAAAGCTCAGTCTACCGGTGAAATAACTTTTTCGAACGCATACGAAATTAAAGTTGTTTTCAAAAGTTCATATATTTCAGAAAATAAAACTTGTTTAAGAATTTAATTCATTAGATTTTGTTCTAAAATTCATTTCTGCACATGAATGTCGAATTCCGAGGCAAAGCCGAAGTTTCAAAATACACAACAAAAAGTTGAAAGTTTCTAGATTGAAGCTCAATAACACTAAAACTTACGAAGTAAGCGGCATTAAGAAAAATATTTCGCAAAGAAAGGAGCTTTTAATTGCGAAATAAATTAAAGCCGCTTAGTTGAGTAAATTGAACTTCGCTTTGCTCCACATGGATTTTTAACACAATGTTAAATACTAAGTGGCTTTATAACTACGCTACAATAGGTAAAAGGGGAACACATTAGTACACTACTCATAGGGTAAAAAGTACTCAGGTTTTGGATATATGCAAAGGTTGCATCACCCTTAATCAGGATATATCACCTTTAATCAGGATAAATCATGTGTTTTCATTATAACCTACAATCAGTGGCGAAAATAATTAAAACCTACATGGTTGAACCAATCAGATCGTGTAAACCACATCACGTGAAATCGATTGGGGTGCTTTTTAAAAATTTCTCTGAAAGACGAAATTTAAAAAATACCAGACTATCGAGTCCCAAACATCAGAAACTAGTTTATTAAAAATTATATTTAATAACTGACTGATAAAATCTAGAAGATTGGAATAAAATAAGAGAAAATGGAAAAAGAAAAACCGAAAATAATCGGTGAAATTCTAGAAAATGAGGTTAATCCGACCGAAAAGATCTGTGAATTGCTGAAATGCAAAAATCTTCACGAATTGATCGGCATTTTCAAAACTTCTGAATACGCAGCTGAAGCCATTAGAGAATCATTTACACCTCTATGTAAGTGTATTAAATAAAAACATATCATAATACCATTCCAAGTGGAAAACTAGAGAAAACGGTTATTTAAAGCTTAAAATAAAGCTTTTTGAAAAATTATTCAATTAAAACGTACTATATGAAAAGTTCCATATGGACAATGCCAGGTGCAAGTTCAGGATTGGTTTATTATACAATAATAAATTAACAATTTTCATATAAAAAGTTCATACCACATTAAGGTCAAGCTAAACCTATTAATTTGTTAAATTTAATGAAATCGCATTAAAACGGTTGTAATAATATATTTCATTAAATTATCAAAATAGCAGCACAATTCTAAAAATTTGGTACAATAAAATATGAATATTATTTGGCCTACCTTATTATTGATTAAACATAATAATAATAGGGTATGATATAGTATGGTATAAATGATTATAAAAATTTATACCAAAAAATGATGCATCTGAATTGAAACATTAATTTGTTTATTAAAATTGCTTTCTAAAATAAAACGCAATCATATTTAATGACACGTTATAACGTGAAAAAATTTAAATTCAAACTTTGAATACTATATTAATTTATATGATAAATAAATAATAGTAATTAATTCTCAGTTAAAATAATTAAAAATCCATTATTAAATTATGCAAATATCATAGAATTAGGCATAATCTGGATATTAATCATTAAAATTGCGATGCAAAAAATACGGCGGTTAACTTAATTTATCAATAAATAGATTAGAGAAAATAAAACCCTCATATCATATAACGAAAATGATTATATTACTATGCACAATATCACAGAATTATAAATAATCTGAATATTGAGTTGTATAAAAATTAAAAAACGAGAAGTCCTTATAAGGAACCACGTTATCGCACGGATATAAAATGTTAAAATTTTTGTTGTAAAACACTTACTATAAAAATTTTTAAGAAATAAATCCACGTGGAAGAAAAATACATAGGGTATCTCAGAATTATATATAATCTGGAGATTAAGCCTTTGAGGTAATGCAAATATAAATGATTCTTATATAAGTAACTTAAATTAAGAGCTATTCTAAATAAGATTAACAGCTAGAATAACCATTACTTTAATTAGACGGTTAATATTCTAGCACATTTCAAGATTGCCAAAACTAAAATCCAGGTGGATAAATATATAGAATATATCAGAATTAAAAATAATCTAAATATATTACTATTTGTATAACTTAATCAGGAACTTTAAAGTAAAAGCTACTGTTAAGAACGGGATATCGAGATTAATCATTACTAATATTAGACGATTAAAAATCTTAGCCGAAACTAAATGTCACCAAAAACGTCATACCATTTACTATAATTAAGTATAAACGAATTATGGCAAAAAACACCAAAAAATGATGAGAAATTAAAAATATTATTTTAGTGGCAAATGACTCGGAGAAAGTATGGGGCTTTGCGCTTCTCAAATCTGAAAGACAAGTCGGATTAGGAAGCATCATGTCCAACGAAAATGGTGGAAATTCCACCACACTAATGCAAGCTTTAGTCGATTTTGGCATACACTGTAATGTAACGATCAAGGATATGTTTGGCCGTCATATTTATGAGTGGTCAGTGGTTTTTTCGAAAGAAATAAACAGACGACGCATGAAAGTAATAATTAGAAAATTATTAGCAGAAGTAGAAAGCTCACGAAATTTTGAAATGTTCGTGTTGGGCGGTACAGAAATTAATCCAGATGGAATTAATAATGAAGTACACGTAGCCCTTGACATTGACGACTCAACTCAAAATTGCAAATTCAAAATTCGAGAAGCAATTAAGAGATGGAGTCTTGTAGAAAACTACAATTACAGGGCACCCAAAGAAATCAAATACGATGAGTTTCGTAAAGATTACAGGGGAGTTTTTAACCATTATACAAATAAAAAGGTATATTTAAAAACACTATCCAAAATTATTGAAATAACAACTATTTCTATTATATTGAATTTGAAATTTGTCAAAAACCATAAAAAGAAATTAGAAATAAAGTCATAAAAAGAGAAAAAATATCTAAATTAATTGAACAAAAATATGACAAAACATAAGTTTTTATCCACCAATTGAAATTCAACAATTAGAAAAATTTTATTGGAAACCACTTACTAATAAAGTGAAAACGTGATTAAAGTTAAGTAAAGAATGTTGATGCTAATCCAATTGGAATAGTAAAATATTGACAGAAAGGGCAGCTACAATAAACTGTTAGGTGTTTATTTCAAATATAATAACTTGTGAGCAGTTAAAATAACTGTTAAAATTTCTAAGCACCAGCAAAGAAATTTTAAAAAATATTATGTATTGCTTCAGCAATAAAATAATAAATTGAGCAAACTATCCTAATTTTTTAACGTATCTACATACGAGCTGTTTTCCTTTCTGAAAATAAACATTATTGGATCAATAATAGTTCATATAAATAATTACAAATCTCAAGGTCCCATAAGGACAGTATGATAATTTTACTTTTCCAAGTGGATTAGCATTAATATTAATACTATCGATTAAAAACTCTAAAAAAGATCCTTAAATGAAGAGATGTTAGAAGTTAACATTTTTGACAATGTTAAAATACGAAGAGGAGAGATTTTCGATATGGACGTGGTCATTTGGACAAAAAGCCAAGTCCTAAAAAATCAGAGAATACTCGAGCCAGTTACATTCTCAGATATCCAGTTGGAAAATCAAAAAGTTTGGATCATAACAAACGAAAATGATCAACGATTTAAATGTATATCGAAAATGGAAGGGACTAGTCCGGGTAAAAATACCTTCAAATTACTGAACCAGCTGGATAAATGCAAAACTTGTTTAAATGAGATCTCTCATGATGACCTGTTAAGTGACAAGAAAATTGTCCAATTGATTAAAAAGGTTAGCCCAAATTAAAAATTCAAGCTTAAAAACCGTTTAAAATTTAAAATTAATTAAAATTGAATATAAAATTTAAATAAGTTAAAATCAGATTTATTTATAAAATTATATTAGAAAGATCAAAATTCTAAACATATTATAACGAAGAATATGTGTTAAACGTATTCAATCATAATATGTAAAAACACACAAATTTATTTATTTAAAAAAAATAAAACAAAATGAGCTTACAAATTGTCAGAATAATTATTTATGAAATTAAAATTTTTTGAGTATTTATTATTGTAATACACATAAATTGACAAAATGAGGAACATTTAAAAGTAAAATTTAAAAATAACCTCAAAAAATTTAGATAAACTGGGAAGACCCAATTATGGCCTCGATAGTCTTGGTCCTACAAGATAGTAACGTGAGGCAAAACCTCTTGAAAATTGTGGATGAGGCCGAAAGAGCCGAGATTTTTATTGACAAAACAATAAAAATGTCCGTCCTTATGGTCCTAGAAATCATTTATGAAATCAAAGACGACCAAGGACGCACCTATCCAAATGGAAATTTCATGAAAAATATCCTGACCTCCCAGGCTGCACCAGTCATTCAAAACGCTATGAATTTACAGTTCGAAACCACCAAAAGATTAAGGAAAAATCCGATCGAACTTCGAAGCGTGGTAAAATGGGAATCTGAGGATTTGAACAAATTATTGCTCACTCAACCCAGTATTTTGGAAGGTAATTAATTAGAATTATAAAAAATTCAGATTAATAACAAGAATTTATTTCAAAATAGTGTCAATTTATAAAGGTTAAAAAACAATACAGTATATTAAAACATAATTTCAGGAAAAACTGATAATGCAATAATAATCTGGAACGAATGTCAACACATGGTGCGACATTACTGTGAGGCCTTCATAGAAAATCCAGTTGGAACAGCCATGAAGAATACGTTCCTCCTAAACTCCAGAGTGGTGGCTAGAATTTTATCTAGCACACCACTATACGTGACTGAAGAAGACCTTGAGAATGATTCAGGTGTATCTAGCGAGAGGAGAAAAACATTAGAGGATATTAACCAAAAATGGTTGGAAATTAACCTCGGAAGGACACTAGCATTCAGAGTCGAAATAGATGAGAATGAGGCTAAACTCTATCGAAAGAAGGTGGACGAATTAAATAAACTTTTTGACGGATTTATTCACACGAGCGAAATTTGGGGAAACAACCAAATGGAGAGCGAAATCCAGCAAAAAATTTCTCCGGAAGATGCCGAACGTATGAAAACGGCACTTAATTTGATCAGAAGAGAATTCGGCTCAGGCTTACAGTATAACAGAAATACTGGCGAAGTGGCTGTAGGAGGAATACAGTTACCACCGACCGTCCTATTGAACATAAATAAGGAAGTCGAGCAGACAGTGTCAAAAAACACTATGAGAGCTATAATATCAGGAGTCTGGAGAAAAAATGATATTTCCAAATTGAAAGATTCAATAGGACATACCCTCGACTCAGATTATAGAAACTTGATTGTGATTTGGGATATGATCAAACCATCAAAAATCAAATTGAAAAGAAAAATAATCAACCCATACTCATACCAACAGGTATGCGGATGGACGGAAAGAGAAAATGGGGTCAAAACTTTACAATGTAAAACCCTTATTCCACATGGACAGTTTCGATGTGAATTACACAATGCCCTTAAAGTAGCGATTCAAGAATCAGAAGAAGCACATTCTGAATTTCCAATAATCTTTGGACACAGTAAAGTGATCTACGTCAAATTGCCAAAACCCCTTAAGGACAGAGTGCCGATCGAGGTTAATGAAGGAACGAGAAAGGAAAGCTCGTTAAACTTCAAGACAATCTGGGAAAGGCAAACTGCGGCGGTAAAAGAAGTTTTTATGTATTTAACCGATAATTGGTTAGAATTTAAACCATCGGATATAACGGAAGAAAAAATTCTCAAATTCAACCAAGAATTTAATAATACTAAGGAAGGAAACTGGTATTTTGAGCTATTCAATTTGATGGAAAGAATCAAAATTGAATTAGATCACCCATCGCTAGGAATCGTGAACGAACCATTAGAATGGGTATTGATTGAAAAAATCCTAGAAGATACCAAAAAATCAAATGATGCTCAAGCTCAATTTCAGGGCCAATCAGGTAATTTTTAATGCTTCAAAATGCAAATTAATGCAAGCTTAAAAAATAAACTAAAAACTTAAATAATTTATATTTGAGTTTTTATTAGGTTTTAAAAAAATTTCCGTAAATAAATAATCTGGTTAATTAGGCAAGTAGCTAAATAAATTAAGCAGATTGTAGAGCGATATCGATTATTATGCCCAGCTGGATCTCGACAAAGTCTTCGAGTTCAGGAGGGAAATCGCTCATATTTTCATAAATCCATCTGGAATAAACTAGGGCGGAGGCAGAATCGTAAGTCCTAAGGACATCATGTTCGACTAATAAATAATCAAACAATAAGTCTTGGAAATCGGAGTCATTTTCAGAAAAATCATTTTCAGACTCCGAGACCACGTCAAAATCAGGATATTGAAATTGATCGTAGTCAGTAAAAGAATCAGAATCGGTTAAATATAATTCCATTATTTCGGCATGAGCATCTTCGAAATCCTCAAAATCCTGATTAAATAAATCTAAAGGATCTAAAAGCTCTTCATCGAAAGGAATACCATTTATAATAATTGGAGTAGGAACGGAGATGAAATTAAATTCTGGAATACACATTATAATATTATTAGAATAATAATGGAAAAAATTTCGAAAAATGATTTTATTTATGTTAAGGACCGCTCGAGTAAGCGACACCTATCTGAAATGTGCAAAATTAATTAAGGGGATGGTGTAGCGACAACCGTACAAAATGTAAACTAATTTGTAAACCCTAGAATCATGATTATTTATTTATTGATAAAATTATAATAAAAATCTGTTAAAAATTAAAAAATTTTCAATAAAGTAAGCACCGTTAAAATAAATTAAAAATTTGAAGTGAATTGAAATCGAGACATGACCAAAAATGAAAAAACTTTACTATTTGTTCGATACAGAATCCCTACCAATATTTGTTTAGCCAAGTATAACTAATTAATAACAAATTATATTAAGGTACAAACCTGTGGCCAAAAGATTTAAAGATCTTTCCATATGGAGGCGATTCTGTGACAAATGTGAATAGAAGGTCAAAACTGTTGAGACAAATTGATCCAATTGGAGAAACCCTATATCACCCTATAACGTCACCGGCAACTAATAGTATTCAAGGTTTCCTGGGAGAAGTCGGAGAAAGTTCGAAATTTAATTTCTCAATAACGATTTTATTCGATCATTTGGTCAGGACACCAGCCGACAGATTCAAAAATGAGAATAGGGACGCCTGGTCTCACAATGATGCCTGGACGCATAACCAAACCGCCACAAAAATTCTGGCCTTTCACGAAATTAACACGGACGGAAAGGCTAAAGAAATTTCATTTCAAGATTTCAATAAATCGCATAACGGAAAAGAGTTCTTTGTTAACCAAGAGGTAGAAAACAACCATTTGGAGTTTATTGAAAATGCGGTAGCATTCGTAGGACAACGGTTATCAAGATATGATACCGAATATATGTTAAAAAAGGCATTAGAAGGAGACGAGACGAAAGATTTAGACTCCCTAATGCAGGGAAAAATGCTAGCCAAAGAACTAATGCTGCTAGCGAAATTCAATTCAGAGCTAGAAAAATGTGGCATAATCTTAATAATTTATGCCACGGGAAAAATCCAGCTGGGCCAATGGTTGAGAAGTTTCGATCTCCTGAGACGAAAAGTACCTGATTTTTTGGTAGGTTGGTCGATTATGAAAATTCTAGAAGAAAAAATTTCATACACCCAAATGTTGGGACTACCTGAAACGGAAATGATTGAAATAGGGGAATATTTTGACACGCCAGTGGTTATCCTTTCACCGAATAGAGCCACGAGCCCAACCAAGGAATGTAATATGATCAACATTACAGTCCTTAGAAACAAAATTGCGGGCAAATCCCATATTTGGGAATGCGGCTTACCACCAAATAGGCTAGGCGGAATAACCACATTATGGGAAAGACTAGCCGAGATTGGAAATGTCAAAGCAGGGTACGATCCAAGAGAAAGGGATTGGTGGAATAATCAAGAGTGGGTCTTTAAAGACGGCTACAAAGTAGAGTTAAAAAATGCTATACTAAATCATCGACAACGAATTTATGTAGCATCACACCTACTCAATAGCGAAAATTTCGCACCATATACCGGAAAAGCCGAAATTTTAGTTCCCGCCGATCCAAATGGAAGTAGAGCAAATATGTCAACTAGAATTAAAATTGACGAAGCTAATGCCTATCCCCTTCATTTTGGTATAATTGGAAGTTCGGTGTTCAGGGGCGCTAAAGAAACAATGGTCGAATTGAGCTCAAAATTGATAACCAGATTAGACAAAACAAAAGCTCTTGAGTATTGTGGCGTGACACCTTTTGATGCACTAGGAGTTAATATAAGGCTAAAACATTACACGATCAAATGTTTTCAAGCTAAAGAATTCGATAGGGAAGTCTGTTTTAAAGGACAATCCGGAAAACTCACTTATGGAATACCCCGTGATATGGCTAAGGACACTGCCGCTTTAAAGTTTAATCAACTCTCCGAGCGAACTAGTCCATCCGATAGAACTCAATGGCAAAACTCGGGATCAGACTCAATTAAAGTTAATCGAGCACTGTTAAATAAAGGGACTAATTGCTCCGAGTGGAAACTATCTAAACATAGGAAATTAAACCCAACATGTTTAAAAGCCCAAATGGAAGATTCAAAAGAAAAATCTTCGAAACAAGGTAAATCACCGAAAAATTTAAGACTTAAATTATTCTGAGATGATAATGAACTTAATAAATGAAAAACCACAAAGTTAACCGGTTGGTTAAACTTATGGTATTTCATTCTGAGTGAAAATTAAGTATAATTATAAATTTAAAAATCAAACTATTTATAAACAAGATTTTAAATTTAGTTTCTAATCAATTTATTTCTAGAAGCTGAAATAAAAGCACAAAACAAAATCCAACTGGAAAAACAGGTCGAAGTTATCAGTAACCAGCTGGAAGTTCAGCGGAAAAATGCCTATAAGGACATATCTCTATGGCTGAAAAGAGGTACAAATTCAGTTCCCACCTGGATGTACAGTAATATTGAATTTATTACAGCTCTGAAAAACATAAAGACCACGATGCAATATATAAACCTGATCAACAAATTCGGACGACATTTTATAGTTAATCAGGCGCAATGCTGTGCATTATTAAATGCAATCAATCTCCCCGATGAAGAAATTACGAGAGTAAAAGCCGTAATTACAAAATTCTGGTCGGAAAGTACGACTACAGAATTCTTCAAGCGCGAAAATTGGGAGGGTTTCCTTCAAATCGAAAGCTCCTTAAGATTAGCCGACGATCACCCTATACTGTATGACCGTGAAAATCGATTGTAGCAACATTGTATATTAATAAAACTGTATAAAAACTGTGCTAAAAATAAAATTAACGGATAAATGGACACAAAAATTTGAAAATGTCATTTATAAGCTTGAAGCATAAGCATTATTAAAATCCATATGGAATACTATGCAGAAATAAATTGTAAAATAGCAAAACCGAGGGTGCAAATGTATTGAGGTTAAAATAGTATAACACTTTAACAAAAAATATAATGTTAAGTATTATATTCTAGATGTATTTACAGATGTTATTTAATTCAGAATCGAAAAAGTTCATAACATCAAAAATTTAAAAAAAAAAATACTCTAGATTAGGAACGAACCAATATTTTATTTCATAAAATAACATTCGACCTATCAGATCAATTATAAAAATTGTTCTAGATTAGGATTATTAGTTTAAAATTCATAAATTATATTCATTAAAGAAAATCTGTCAAAGCAGACATAGTTAAAAAAGTTGAAAATTTTTTGAATCTTGAGCAATGGCGAAACAATTGAAGCGGAAGAATAATGAGGTAGCTACCCCACTTTTAGTACGACGAACGTGTAGTCGTATTAAGTAGTGGTTAAACCCAAGAGGTTTGCTTCGATATTCTTTCTCTGAAATGGATAGCCAACAAAAATTTATAGGTCATAGGCCTGGATAAAATAATATTTTAATTAATTAAGACAAAAAATTCTAAAAACAATATTAGAATTTTAAAATTTCAATAAAACGTAAAGCTACGTTAAAATTAAAATGAAATAAAATTTTGAAAAATAACGACAAGATACGCGTGAAACCAAAAATATACTGTATTTAAATTTCATTATATTATTAAGGCCGAGAAAAAGCCAAAATTGAGCAAAAAAGAGGTTAAAAAATCTGACGCGGAGGAGATTCATGATATCTTTGGTGACCATGATATTTATGAAAATTCACCACCTTCACCAGTAATGATACAGAAAACTCCTACACCAAGCCCAAGTGGATCGTTGAAAGCAGTGGCGGGGGCAAGTTCACCAGAATCACCACAAATGGATTCTTCCGACCTTGTAATTGACGAAAATGACGTCATTAAAAAATTTACAATTGAGAAAACCGAAATAAAAGTAGCCTTGGAAAAACCTCGGGTAAATATAAATATAAATTTTAAAACTCCAAAAATAGAACGGTTTATACTCTTAAGGACACAGTTCCAGATGGAAAATATATAAACATTTAAGCACGCATTTCAAAATTATGTTTTATAAAACGTGTCTAAAAACTCATAAGGACACAGCTCCAGTTGGATTATATAAAACAAATACAAATTCTAAAAACATTTTTAGTTAAATTATGAAAAATAACATCATAAAATAAAGCTATTTTAGGTTAATGATGTATTTTTGGAGTCCATCAAAGATATGATGGCAGCCCAAAAAACCTACAAGAGTAATGTACCTTGGACTAGATATCTGTGCGATTTTCAAGAATGTCAAGAACGACTTATAAAGTCAACATTGGTCAATTTCTGGAAATCAAGAGGCATGAAAAATAAGGCGAATGATATCCAGTTGGACAAGGAATTAGACCTCACTGAGGACAAAGTCAAATCCTTGTTAAAAATTAATTGTTCTGATGATGCGGAAGCCAAAATTATGGCTAAAGTTGAAGAACGCCTTAAGTCAATGGTGACTAAGGAGAAAATGCAAGAACATTGCGAAGGTTTCAAAAATTTCGGCACCAATGTGGATCATAAAATCAATATGATTCATAAAACGTTGAAATCTGAAATGGATGAATTACGAACAGAGCATTCAGTTCCCCAGGATGAGGCTGTTAACAAAGAGGAGGTAGAGACCCTGATCAAGGAATCACATGGGATCATACGCTCAGAATGCAGAGAAATGGTCAATAAAAAATTCCCGAAAGGCTATGATAGGGATTTGAACAACATTTCCTCAAAAACTGGTAATTTAACAATTACTGAAATTGAAAAGTCTAGGTCTGCCATTCTCAAGTTTGGGTCGGAGACCGGGACAGCTGTCCTAACCCAAATATTGGGTTATGGTAACGAGAAAGAAAAAATGACCATCCAAGTAGAATCCGCGTTCCTCAAATCGTACATCATACCATTTGGACATGAAAATCCAAGTGGAAGGTATGCACAGCATATACTACTGGAAAATATAAAAACTGCGTGGACTCATCTCATGTCATTTTTAGTGAACCCTGGTATGTTAAATGTTACACAAATAGTAATGTATAGTAAAACTATACACTACAATTTGTGTGACCTCCAAGGAGAGCAACTACAATTTTCGAAAAATTTGAAACATTTAATCGATATTGTTTCTGTCGGCCAGGTCAAACAAATCCTAAATATGGAATGCATTAGAGCCATAGAAAAATTGATACCCATTGATACCATTTCCAAGTGGAGTTTCACTCCAATTAATAAAAATAATGAAATGACAAAAACGATGCAAAGATTTTCAAAATTAAAATTAAATCGACTTACCCAAATAGGTTATATCGATTGTGATTTAACTGGAGATACTTTGTCTACTCCAGAAACACGAGCTTGTTTTCCTATAACACAGTTTAACGAAAATGGTAAAAATGAGTACGAAAGTCAGGGAGGCGGAAAGTTTAAGAAAAATTTTCTGAACTCAGGATCGGGAGGTTCAGGCTTTTTTGGTCAGAATTTAAAAGAATTCTATTAAGATGATTGTAGTGAGACAGACTCAGTGGAAATGACAAGAAATGAGACTGCATCACCTATTTTATTTACTGAAAAAAGTACAGACTCGCTAAGTTCAGCGAGTTCTGAAATGAGCTCTGCGGGCCCAGTGAAAAAGCAAGATAAACCAGATATTAGCGCTTTATTCGCTAAAATAAATAAAGAAAGCGTCATCGAAACTGAAAAATCGGTTACGGATAGTATGGCGAGCTTTCTTAAATGGACCGCAGAGCATAAAAATAAAAATAAAAAATGATCCAGTTGGAAAAATTTATTACTTTATTTAAAACTAATTATTGTCAAAACTAATTAGGCACTGAATAATAAAATAAAATTCTAATCAGACTTTTAATGATGCTTGAAAAATCAAGTAAAAACAAATGTAAAACATTTAATTTAATTTAGAATGAGCCAAATGGAAGTTAACACTGTATCAATTGATAAACTGTTAACAGTGTACGAAACCATTGGAGAGCTGCGACAGTCCTTATCGGATGTAACACACAATCTGAAATTAACAAACCAAAGATTGGCTACACTGAAAAGCAGAGTTGACCACAAAATTATTAGGTAAGCTGAATTAAAAATATAAAACACATTATATATGATAACATATATATCATTAATATTACTTAAATTCAGACAACCGGCCTACGAATCCCGGAATGCTTACAAAAATAGAAAATGGCCAGAACATTCAAGTAAATGGGCATCGGATAACTTTGGGCATAAAACTAAAAGCCAGCAGATGATGAAGGACATCAAAAAAGATGTGAAATCACTGGAAAAAACTTGTTCAAAACTCACAAATTCTGAAAAACACCAAGATATTAAAATTCCAACTGGAGAAATGATGCACGTCATAACTGACGATGCATCGTTAGTACAGACTGATTAAAACCACTATAATTATATAAGGGTTTAATCAGTCACCTCTAGGCAAAAAATTAACACCAACTAATTAGAAAATTATTTGTAGCAAAATTACATTAGGTAGTCACACCATAGTTTAATAACTTTTATATTTAATTAGAATGAACGCGGCAGCAAACGAGCAGCGCGATTATGATACCAACTGGACAACAGAGTTCGGTCGAGAATTTCCACGTGAACTCGAATTTGAACCATCAAATGTACATCTGCCTATATATAGGGAGCAAACATTTATAGATGAGGTCAGAGTATTACCAGATCCTTGGTGTAAGGACCCACGCTTTAAGCATACGGATATTACTGATGAAAGAGATTTCATCAAAAAATTAAAGGCGCTCGAAAAATGGGTACGTTTTTTAAACACATCAGGGGGAGTGGTTACCCATATTAGGGACCAAACTCATTCTTTAACCAATACGTTGGAAATTTTAGGACCCAGAACACCAGTGGCTATTTTAAAAGAATACGCCAACTTTATTTGCAAAGTATGGCCTAACCGCATACCAGTAAATGAAGAAGGAGTTAAATTAACTCCAACTGGAATAGGGTCAAATAAGGTCCAAAAAATTTATGGCCGCATAATTGACCAAGATTTAAAAGCGACAAAAGCTTTTATTGGCTGGCAGAAATGGTCAAGTAGACGTAGTAAATACGGTAACTTTGGCCAATTCGCAGTCATTATTAACCAGCTCGCGGAAGAGCTTGGACCACCGTCATTCGGATGGTACGGTAAACTTCAAGTAAACTTGGACATCGCCCTTACCATGAGACTTTACACCATAAACCACCATGTTGTAATCAACGAGTTTACGTCCTCTTTCCAGGATTGGGCATTTGAAATGTTTTCTAAAGAGGCCATTTACAAAAAGGTGAGGGGCGATGTAATAAAAATAAGGTCTAAAATTGTCCTTAGTGAAGCAGAGTTTGATGTCCTTATGAACAAACGCTTGGCGATGGCACCAGAAGGTGAATTAAACTCAACCGAGTCTACTTCATCTGATGATGACTCTGATAGTAGTCAGCCTCCCATGGGACCTATGAGTTTAAGTTCACATGGAGACTCATCGGGTTACTCAAGCGAGCACGATATCCGGATGCAACAATGAGGATACATTTATGAAAAACTTTTAATAACTGATCTAAAAATATTCCATATGGACAGTTAAATATATTCATTGTAAACAAATTATTCTGTATAATGACTTTAATTTAGAAAAAATTAAAAAATAATTAATTTAGAATGATGACGGTAGGATTTGTGGATAATACCGAACATGTCTGCATGTTACTAAATAACGACAATTCGAATTCGGAGTTTACAAAACGAATATTTGAGAAAATGAACACTATCACCAAACTAAACAAGATGGTTTGGAAAGATATTGAAGACATTTTTGAATTAGAAATTGTAGAAAAAACCCATAATAAAGGTTCTTGCAATAATTATTTCAAAGAAATATTTGACATTTGCAAGAAAAAGTCTTGCTTAGGACAGGATTATCAAATCCAATTACATTTTTGTCTAACAAAAAATCAGCAAATTGTAATATGGTCCTTGTGGAATAAAATGGGAAAAAAGTATACTATACAGGGAACACACCTAGAGAAATACATTTCCATATTTAAAACTTATCGCGAAACATAATTCTGTAAAAACTTCA
This sequence comes from Oikopleura vanhoeffeni, assembly GCA_004367855.1. Taxonomy (NCBI): domain Eukaryota; kingdom Metazoa; phylum Chordata; class Appendicularia; order Copelata; family Oikopleuridae; genus Oikopleura; species Oikopleura vanhoeffeni. Next base: position 164,437 of record SCLH01000811.1, read on the forward strand.
GATATATAAAGTAGGATTAAGATTTGAATTGCAAAACCTAAATAAAAATTTCTTAAGAATGTCAATTAATAAATGGCAAGACGTGGATAAATTGGTAAGTCAAGCCGTAAAAAATGGAGATATACACATGAAAACCTTTGACAACACCCCTAAAGCAGAAATTAGGGCGATTACCTTTAAAGGTGAAGAGAAATCTAAGCCTAGGCGTCATGAGGAATGGAAAAATTATAGTAGTGAACTATTAAATCGTTTTAATAATGTCCTAAATAATTATGAAAAACCAGATTGGAATAATTTATGCTTCCGTAATGAAGATGACTTCAGAGCGGGAAGTTTTGGGTTATATCCCTCCATATGGATGATCATGATAAATCAATTACCAGATGATAAGGTGAAATATATCGCCTATAATCATATAATACATGGGATAAGTATTTTGAGCAATCAAAAAAATATAGAACCAAAAAATGCAAAAGAATATGAGCGGGCTAGGCAAAAATTTCATATATGTACAAAAAGAGTACTTTGTGAACAAAATAATAATTTGTTAATAAAAATGAACCATAAGGGAAATGAACCACTAGAAATTGCGGGTAACTTAATACATAGATATGGTTATTACCCAGTTCAAGTAAATAAACGAAATGGTTCTTTAAATAAGAACCCTTTTTACCAACCAAATGGAGATTTCTTGTTAGAAAATCCACAAGAAATAACAGACCAAATTATTAGATGGGTTAAAAGTGGAGCCATGGAGCTAGTAGGACACTGCAACATCACTAAATCCCTCATTAGGACATCTATGGTTCTGGTTTTCAACGAAAACTCAGAAAAATATCGAACATGTTTCGATGGAGGGTGCCTAAAACTAACCGAGGAATATTCAGTTCCATGTAAATTAGACACAGTCACAAACACTCTATTATTTATAGAGAAAGACGACTATATGTGTAAATTCGATGATGCTAGTGGTTTCCTACAGGCATACTTAGATGAACAATCTAGAGACCTGACCCACGTGAGATGGGGCCAATTTATATTTCGTTATTACGGGGCGGCTTTTGGAATACCACGGGTACCCGGTGATTTTCAGTTACTGAACTCATGTGCAGTCAGTTTTTTAAGAGCTCACGGAGTTCCAATTAGTCTTTATCTCGATGATAGGTTATGCATAGAGAAAAATATAACTCCCCTAGAAATTAAAGAGATAAATGAAGGAACTAGAGCACCTAAAAATGCATTCCTTACCACCATGGCTATTATAGCAGGAGGAGGATTTATATCTAGGAAAAAGTCAACCCCCATATGCAAAAAAGAAATAGAATTTCTAGGTTTTACAATAAACACAAAAGCAGAGACTATATCTATCCCAACAATCAAATGGGAAAAATTCCAAGTGGAACTAGATTTAATAATAAACTCAAAAATAATAGAGTTTAAAAGCCTAGAAAGACTACGCGGGAAGATGTGCTCTTTTTGCGTAGTGGTAACAAACCTGCGACTATATATCAGAAGGGTCACTGAATATCTAGTACAAGCAGAACAATCAGGGGTAAAACATATCCAAATGGATGACAGACTAAAAAATGAACTAATGATCTGGCAAAGTAATAATATAAAATATATAAAAACAACCAGATCATGGATTGAAAAACAATCAATCTTGATAGAACCAAAAACTCTCTATATATGGACTGATGCATCTGATATTGCAGCAGGGTATAAGGACCAGAATGGAGAGGAGAGGACTATCTATTTTAATAAAGCTGAAATGCAAACGGGCATAGTTATTAAAGAAGCATTAGCTATCCTTAGATACATAGAGTTTAATAAAAAGTCATTGAAAAATAAAAGGATACTCTTTTACTGCGACAATGTAGGAGTAGTCACGTCGTTTTATAGCGGTAGTAAAAGCCCAGACCTAAACGACGTACTTAGAACAATTAACATGTTAGCGGTAGATAACAACATGAACTTGTTGATTTTTTGGGTAAGCACCGATATTCAACAAGCGGATAAAGCGTCACGAACAATAGATCTCAAAGAAGAAATATTGAGTGACAAAGCCTTTACAATAGTAACAGAACTATTAAAACCAACCATTGACTGTATGGCCACATCAGCAAATGCAAAGTGTATTAAATACTACACAAGGTTTCATGAAGATATGGCACTGGGAATAAATTTTTTAACAAAAATACCAGATAAAGATGAAATTCTGTATTGTTTTCCTCCCAAAACAATAGCAGACATAACGGCAAGACATTTATTCCAATTGGAAAATAAATTCATATTTATTTTTCACGTTATGAATGAATACCCATTTTTTGTAGCTCTACGACCAACGGGTTCATCATTATTACGAATTGACGACAAATGTGCAGTAGCCACGTTAATACCATGTCGGAAAAAAGTAAAGGACTATGACTGGTATAAACCAAATGATAAAATGAGATCACTGTATGCCATAATAAAATATTAATCTGTAATACAAAATTATAAATATAATGAATTAAAATATTTGTTTATTTAGAATGAGAGATTCTCCAATCACTAATTATGTCGACTTATTTCCAACAGAAATCAGACGACTGAAAGGTGAACATTTTGTTCTACATGATGGAGCTCTTCCATTAATAACTGAGCCGAAGGCAGCTACAATGGAAGGGAAACAATTTAAATCGAAATGGGCTAAAAATAGGAAGAGTTACAGAAAGTCATTAATAGCAATAAAAACATCTTTAATGTACTTTAATATTCTAACTGAGCAACATGGTTATGGAGCGGTGGAGATGAGGCTCACCCTAAGTTTATTAATAGCCGGGCTAGAAGCACTCGTACATAATTGTATCAGAGTGGGGTTTGAAAATAAATCATTAGAAAAAGCCCGAGGCATTAAAATGTGGGTATCCAGAAGCCCCAGATACAAAACATTGTATAAACTCTACTATATGCTCCAAACCATGGGTGCTGAACTACCAGCGCTGCAAAGTACAGTCAATATTACCAGATGGAAAATATATGACGTACTAGTAGGAAAGGAAATAGGTAGACAATCAGAGAAAGTGTGGCATAAACTCCAAATGGAAAAACCACACACTCTGTCACAAGCTTAAGGCAAACATAAATTATATCTGCATATATTTTAATATAATCACTCAACAAAAATTTTAAATAAAATTGTATTTATATCGAAACTTAACAAATAATGTTTAGAATATGGAACAATTAGATGTGCTAGGATTTTACTTCAAAAAATACGATATCCTAAGCAGCAAAATAATTGCAGCATTGGTTAACAAAGAAGTCGGCCTAATTAAAAACAAAGTTTATCGCAAGAATGCAGAAAAAGATATTTCGAAATTGAGACTATTTCTCCGAGAAATTAAAAATTTTAATGAACAAGAAATAGAAGCATTACTAGTGATCTTCATCAAATAATTATAACTCTACTAAAATATTTATAGTTTAACTCTCATAACAATAGTACAAAAAATTAAAATTAAGAATGAACGGCCTCATAGAAATCATGACTGAAATTGAAGCAATGAAAAGCTTCACTTTCAGTGACATAAATGAAATTATGTGGTGGCTCCGAGAAACAGCACCAACCTTTGGGCACGTTATCAGAACTGATACAGCCTGGAGCATGATGAAAATCCGCAGGATTAAAAAGCTCACTCGGAAAATAGTTTTTTCATTGTGTTTCTTACTATTACCAACGGAACTACGAACATTACACATCAAAAAATTAAATGTTATCAATAACTGTGCAGAAATGTCGGAGCATATTTAATTAAAAATTCTTTTTGTTGTCAATTAAAAATTTACCCTACGTAAAATTTTAGACTGAAATCGGTATGGAACAATTGAAAGCCCAATTGGAATTAGAAAGCTCACGTAGCTATGCCCCTTTGTCATTATTCGGAAAGAATAAAAATGACATAGATAATAATTATCTAGTACCACAGACAAATGAGGCATTAGAGCAAAGCCTACAAGGACTAGGTTCAGGCTCGATTATTGCTAGGTACAATAGCTACATGTGCGACGTGAAGGTAATCAAAAAGGACTTATCAGAAGCCTTTTCTGATTACAAACGTAAGCGTGAGGCAGAGGAAACAGCCGAACGCCAAAAAGTAGACTATTGGCGTATGAGAAAACGCCGAGAGGAAGGGTTAACCCTAACGGCTGCAGAGGCAGACCTCGTTAATAATGCTACCGTAGAGGGCATGAATGCTTACGTCAATGAGCAGAAAAGCCATAGAGAAAAAGCACAGCAACGCAAGACTACGTTGACTGACCAGCTGGAAAACCTTGAAACTAAGGCCTCTAATCTTAGAAACAAGCACGGAGCCGTGTATATAAGCAGGATGATACGGTCGTAATGTTAAGGAAATTTACATCAGCAACCGTAGGCATCCAGCAACCGAATAAACGCGACCAAAAAGAGGTCGCGTTAGCCTTGATCAAGAGATTCACTACGCCAGAGAGTCTTCTAAAACTTGATTTTGATAAAGGCTTACTCCTTGTGAAAGAATATCGTGATTCTTTCGAGCCAACTCATGATATGAACTATCTGTATTCCCTCATAGCAAACAACATGGAAAACAGCAAGTTTATCATTGATAGAATTGGGTTTTCAAAAATGTTATATGAGGGCTTGAACAAGGAACGCCAAAATGACTTTAATCGAGCGATAAGTAATTTAAGCTCGAATAAAGAAAATTTGGCGGAAATGCGATTACCAGCCTTAAAAGAACGTAGAGATAAACTACTGGCGGAAAAGCTTAAAAAATCCACCCCTAAATCAGCTGAAAAAGCTAAAACAGGGAAATTTAATAAACCTCGAGGAGGACAACGAAACCGAGGTAGGGGCCGAGGTCGTGGACGATTCCGAGGCCGAGGTAGAGGTGGTTATGGAGGAAGCCATAAAAATTATTATGATTCCTACCAACAACAACCACGATGGTTTCAAGAACCAAGCAGCCAACCGGCTCAGGCAAGCCAAAGCCAAGAAAAGCCAACTGGAGATAACACTCCAGCTGGAAGTTTCAGGGGCAGAGGCCGAGGAGGTTTCAGAGGGGGACGAGGGGGTAGATATTAACTACTGTCGTTAAACCATATCTGTTAATGCATAAAGATTAATAAAACTGCATAAAAAATTAATCGAGAAAATAATTAAATTTTATTTAGAATGGATAGTGACATGTTATATTCACAAACCAGACATATGCTCATGATCATATTGGGAAACTGCCTAAAGAAAGGATACGACTATGACATAGATAATATGTTAATCATTCTGAAAGAAAATAGGTAACAATAATGATCAATCAAAAACGTAATAATTAATTATATTAAAAATAGTACTGGAAAACAACGCTGCTTGGTCAAACAGACCATAAAGCAAGAAGGCAAATGGCTATCCAGAGAAAGCTGGTTCTCATTAATAATACGAGAATTATCTGCTGACGAAGAAGAACAAGAAAATATCTTAGGAGTTAAAATTGTACGCTCATAGAGCAATCAGTTAATAAAATCCATTTGGAAAACTTATGTGACCATAATATAATTATTAGAATGAGAAAGGACCTCACGAAGGGGACAGGACTGGAAAATGCTAATAACTTGCTAGATAAATATCAGCGAGATATGAACATTTCAATATTAACGGAAGAGACAATCCTAATCTTTTTCAAGAAATGGGTTAAGTTGAAGTCAAAAAATTATAATATAAAACCATACCTACTCAATACAATGAGCTTTTACATACAAAAAATTATAACTGATAGAAACTTACTTACAGGGAAAATTAGCATATTTAAATCTAAGTTAAAAATACTAACTAATCGATTAGCTAAAAAATTATTCTCTACAAAACTGCAAGAAACAAAACGTGCAGACATATTCAGCATGTCTGAAATAGACGAAATAGCTGAAGCGCTATGGCAGGGCAATGCCATGAGCAAAGCCGCATCTGTTAAATTACGCTTATCATTCATGTCGGGATGTAGAAGTGGGGACTTAAATTCATGCTATTGGGCAGATATTAAAATAGTAAAAAATGAATCAGATTGTTACTGTATTCTACCAATGAGATGGAGTAAAACTAACCCTAGGGCCTTGAAAAAGGAAAATATCACGATAATGGAGGATAATGTTCCCAACTGGAGTATCAAAAACATTTTAGATACATATAAAAATTATTTGATTGACTCTAATCAAATTACAAAGAAAATTTTCCCAAACAAACCAACAAGGGCCTTTGTATACTATTATGAAAAAATAGCAAAAGAATTGGGCTATAAAAAACGCTTAACGGGGCACTCAGGGAGAAACAGTACGTTGATAAGGCTATTCAAATCCGGCACAACGGCTGAAAACATCTGTGTCCAGTACCACTGGAGAAGAGATTCTCAAATGATATTTCACTATAGAAACATTCTATTAGAAACCACAGAACTAGGAGCACCATATGCACTCAGCAAATATGATGCATCTTGTAGTTACAAATAAATTTCAACCATACAGCTAACCAAACAGTAGATAAAAACTTTTCTAATTTAGAATGTTTGGTAGCTTAAAAGCAACAAGAATCAAAAAACCATCCAGAAAATTAGTTTTACATAAAACAACCAAGTAATTATTAACAAAATTAATAAATACATTAATAAAAAATTACTTCAGGAAAATCAAACTGAAAATAGAATGGGATGAGCTACAAGTATTCCAAGTAGTGCAAGATCTAGACACCTATATTAAATTACACATAGGAGACGCAAATGGCAGCTTCCTTAGAGAAAAAATAAGATTTTTACATAAAATAATTCCAGATGGAAAAATTAAAAAATCGCTAAGGGGATTGTTAACATACTTTACCAGATGGACTAAAATAGTCATTTGGAGAAAAATAATTGATATTGTTAAATTCCTAGCAGAAAATAAATTGGGTAAACCCACGCTTAAATCGCATCCATTCATAGTTAGTGACAGAGTCGTGGGTCCAATTGACATAATTCCATTTTATAAAAATGGATCTGAAAAAATGTTAGAGATAAAACGAGAATTTTAAAATCTGCCATTAATAACACTGTACAATATTAATCAGCTGAAATACATAAATGCTTATCTAACATCAATAACCCCAAAACTTTTACAGTTTAGAATGTTCACCAATGTTAAAATCATCCAAGGGAAAGAGAAAGAGAGCCGTATCATACAAGATCCTTTGTTCATTTATATAATGAGGGAATTAGGTGAAGAGAAAAATATTCCATCAGGTCAAGAAACCATATATCTAAGACAAATGGCGAGAAATGTTCATCAAACGATGAAATCTCCATTTGGAAAATTAGAAAGTATGAGCGAAGAACTCATTAAGATCAGAGATCCAGTTCACCCTATATGCAATCAAAGACCTCGAAACAATCCCAAAAAATATTGGAGACGAGGAATATTTTAGACAAACTTGTTTTATGGACCCAGAGTTCATGAAATTTGGAATATTTCCAGACAAGAAACGCATCGTTTCTTAAATAAAATTAAAAAAATACGGACCAGGCAACAGAAAAATATCGATTAACCAAAACATGATCGATAGATACATTGCAGATAAAAGCCTCGATGAGCTAAAAAGTGAGATGGAACAATGCATTAGCGGAATATTCCGAGCGTGGCAAAACATCTGGGGCAGATACCAAGAGATATCTACTTTTGTTAACGATCTAGGTAATAAACAAAACAAAAATTTATTTCAAAAATTAAAATAAAAATCATTAAGTGAGAGGTATTGGAAGTTCGATAATTTCCAACACAAAACCAGAGAGAGACGAGTATGAAAATTTCATAACAATCGGTGTCGGCTCACTTAGCTCAGTGAGGCTATGGTACAGCAAAAATGGGATTATTGAGAAATCAAGACCAAACTTTGTTCCGTTAGAATGGAGAGTCAGAGAAAAACTAGAATCGACAAGATCGATCAAATGGTACATTACAGTAGGAACACAGAAAAATGAAAATAATGTTAGAATCCATATGGAAGAAACTATATATTCTGATCTGGAAAAACTATCTGTATCATCTGCATAATAATGTGAAAAGATTAAATAAAAAACTACCTCAAACACAAATCTATTTAAATATTGTAGCTCCAGGGCTTATGACGGGCTAATTAGTGGCGATCATAAAAGGGCGAAAGCCCTATCGCTATCACATATCATACATAAAGGAGATCAGAACGAGTCTATTGGATTCCAGAGATCAGAACTCAGACTTTATGGTATGAATGTCGAATTCCGAGGCAAAGCCGAAGTTTCAAAATACACAACAAAAAGTTGAAAGTTTCTAGATTGAAGCTCAATAACACTAAAACTTACGAAGTAAGCGGCATTAAGAAAAATATTTCGCAAAGAAAGGAGCTTTTAATTGCGAAATAAATTAAAGCCGCTTAGTTGAGTAAATTGAACTTCGCTTTGCTCCACATGGATTTTTAACACACCCTCCCAAAAAGAACTACAATATTAAANTGATCCTAATTGAGTTTCAACACTGAAAAGCTGTTTCTTGGGAAAGGCTAGGGTTAGGGTTCAAAATAGGTTGTTTTCCGCAGGAACAAACGACCATATTTTTAACAATAACCATAGACTTTTCGAGAAAGTTTTGCCAGCCAGGAGTGTACACATAACAGTTATTTTTCTATGAACCAGCAAATTTTTCTCAATGAACCAGCAAATTTACCGTTAAGGGGTAGGTGTCGTAATACTGGTACTTTCAATCACGCCCTCAGAACAAATCTGGGCAGTTGTAAAAATTCTGAGGATACTCGTTTGTAGATCTAGCCTTCGTCTAACGATTCACACTCAAGTCAACCTTGTTACATCACACCACAGGTGGTGATCTATTCTATGAGCACTAAAACGGTTTTTTCAAAATCGATCTTCTTTTAGACCCCACATACAAAGCGTCCTGAAAATTTACACAGAGTACGGGAAGAGTGAGGTTACTGAATGTTGGAGCCATTTTTTGAATTCACCCTAGAATTCTAAAAATGACTATAAGATAACCGGAATGAAAAGTTCGAAAAAAAGTTCGTCTGATCGGAACAAAAGTACACCAAAATTGAAGCTGAGATTCCACTGATCAAAAAGTTGGCTTACAGCTAATCAAAATTTTAACCAATCAGCGTCAAATTCGATAATTAGGTTTAACATTTTGGCTTAAAAATAATTGAAATTTCCTAGAATTCGATTTAGACATTTCCGGATAATTTAATGTCATGCATCGTTTTCGGTGGTCATATTCACACATAAAAAATGTTCATATCATGGTGGAATACGGTTTTCTGCGGTTAAAGCAAAAAAATAATTCGAATTTTGAAAATCTTAGATTTTGTTCCAGATGTTTTGAAAAAAATAATTCGCCACCATGAGATTCCTTAGTCAACTTTAGTCATAACCGATATTAATTTATCAATAATTAATTCTATAAGAGGGCTCAAAAAATTACGACACCTACCCCTTAAAATATATTTTTACTTAGGTATCTTTTTTTTAATGCAACCCACTTTTCTCAGCATGATTACTAGAATATTATAAGAGATAAAATCAACGGTTTCTTTGTATCATGTTCCCAAGTAAAAGTTTTGGCCATGGTTTTAGTGTACACAATTATCTTTTAAAGACAAATTGTAACTGTAAAAAGCCCCCGGTAGGGCCCGCCGGGAGGCAATGCTTTCTTAATTATGATTAAGAAAGAGCCTTAAAAATCTTATTTAATTATTTAAATAGAATTATTTTAATTTATGGAATTGCATTTAACGTTTTCCATGGGAATCATTTTTCTTGCATCAATCTCAGACTTTACATCAAAAAGTTGCCTGCCCTAATTGTAACAATAAACAATTAAAATAATTGAGACGCAATACTATTGAAATTTGTGTCAAATAAAAAAAATTAAGATCGATTTATGAAAAAAATATTTTTTTTCGAAATTCCCATGTTTTTTGTATCATGTACCCAAGAAAAAATTTTGGCATGCCTTAGTGTAGACAATTATCTTTCAACACAAATGGTATACATCTGACAGCCCGCGGCAGGGCCCGCCGGGAGGCAATACCATTTGAAATACTATTCAACGGACAACAATATATTGTAAAAATTATTTTCAAACATTTTTTTACATCAAAAAGATTTTGGCATGCCTCAATGATCCTCAAAAAAATGGAATTTATATATCAGCAATTTAAGCAAAAGCATGTTTTTTGCAACAATTTTTTAAAACCTGTTTTACTAGGGTTTGATATCCATACGGATACTTCTGTCTTTTAAAAATCTCGAATTTATTCCAAAGTATGAAACTAATCAACATTAAAATTGCTACAAGATAGCTTCCTCGAATTTTTCTGATAATTGGCTTTCCCAGAAAATGTTCGACGCGGCCAGCCGAATCTCCATTAATATTTTGGTCTTTGGATACCATAAAGTCTGAGTTCTGATCTCTGGACTCCAATAGCTAGTTTTGACTTTATGGTATGTAGTTGTAGTTTAAAAAGGGTGGTGAAATTATGAAATAATTTTAAATATTGTAGTTCTTTTTGGGGGGTGTGTTTAAAAATCCATGTGGAGCAAAGCGAAGTTCAATTACTCAACTAAGCGGCTTTAATTTATTTTCGCAATTAAAAGCTCCTTTCTTTGCGAAATATTTTCTAATGCCGCTTACTTCGTAAGTTTTAGTGTTATTGAGCTTCAATCTAGAAACTTTCAACTTTTTGTTGTGTATTTGAAACTTCGGCTTTGCTCGGAATTCGACATTCATACCATAAAGTCTGAGTTCTGATCTCCTGGAATCCAATAGACTCGTTCTGATCTCCTTTATGTATGATATGTGATAGCGATAGGGCTTCCGCCCTTTATGATCGCCACTAATTAGCCCGATGATACCATGTCTGAGCTTCGACTTCGTCAAAATAATTATTTGTGTCCTTTAAAAAAAAAGCTACCTGAGGTCTTATTTTTAAAATTTAAAATCCAATTTCTAGATAAATATTTTATCATCAAACCTAAATATTTTTTAAAGTCGATGTAGGAAGTGGAAAAGGCTGGTTATTAGGTCAAATGTATCCTACAGTTTCCAAAGATAATGAAGGAGTTATTGGTTACGTGAGTTCTACCGATAGGAGTAACTGGCATGGATATATCAATCCTGCTACGAAACAATCTGGTTTCAGCTCAGACGAGGGTGCAGATGGAGAGGATGTTGTATTTTATTTGGTAAGTTTTGCAAA
>SCLH01000812.1:7884-33135 GCA_004367855.1 Oikopleura vanhoeffeni
TTCAAATAGTTAGGATTTGTACTCTGAGGTCCGTTGATCCATATACTATTTTGTTAAAAATAATTTCAAAGATTGTATTATGATTTCACACAAGTTCTGCTCTAACCTAACTAAATGTACACCGAAATCTTTTTCAATAAAGTTTTATAATTATCGAAAACAAAACATGCCCATTTTAAGACAAACTTTGTGAAAATAAAGCGAAAGTATCACAAAAAGACCCGATATTGCCGGCCCAATAGCGCTGAAACAACTTACGCAATTTATACTTTTTAGCTGAAATCTTTCCAGTGCTCATATCGCCGGAAGTGTCAATATCACCGAACGCCCCACACAATCAAAGGCTTTTATTATAAATTACTTTGAGTGCGTCATGAATGACGTCATTCTGAAAGATTGAATTTCCTGAATCTAATCATTTGAATTCGTGCGTGATAGCGTTTGCTGGAGTACTTGACGCTACGCATTTCTCATTTTACTTTATTTCAATCTGTAGTTAAAGTTGGTATACAATTGAAAAACTTTATTTTTATCTTCATAAAGCTGAAAGTGCCAATATCGCCGATTTTTTGGCGAAAAACTATCGGCTATATTTGGCCTCTCCTGTATTAATTTTTTTCCTGTTTCACAAAAGTTTTAAAGTTGAATTCATTTAAAGTTCACATATTTCGATCTAAAAAATTATCCTCATCATGAGCGCCTCATGTGTTTCAAAGTTTATCTCGATATATTATATATTATTTATATATTATTCCATTTAATATATATTATTTAGTTAGTGAGTCTTTTTTACATCAAAACGAGTAGAGACTGTCTTGAGATCTTATTTGTTTATTAATGCTTTAAAATTTTTTTATGAAGTTGTAAAATGATAATTCGACAAGTTTGAAAAATTAATACACAAAAACGAAGATTTTGTCAATAAAAAACGCCGAATTACAAAATTTGTTCTAAAACATTTCCGACGCAATTCTTTCAGTGTAACTATGATAATCTAGGATCCATCGCCCTGTGAGCGTTTATTCAAACCTAAGCAGAGAGCATCTGAGATGCTGTATCTCATAGAATCTACCACGCAAAACTAATCATCACAATACGATAAATATTTGACTGATAATGTACCATAGATCAAACAGGAGATTGTACAAATTGTACATTATGTTTGTCACGAGCCAACAAAAACCTCGGACTCAAAATTTTTGAATAATTTTTGAAATGGTTACGGACCCCAAAAAGAACTGATTTCAAAAACGAGCTAAAGTTAAACGGCTTAATGAGCATACAAAATTCATCAAAAAGCCCCTTTTTCTGAGATTATGACCGTCATGAATTATAATTATTTTAATTAAAAACTCTTGACAATATAATTATAACTTGTTCCACAATTGACTTTGTTCGATAATTCAATATACAGTAGTTACTTCGGCAACTCCGAATAAACTGTCCGAGGGCAAACGAACCTAAACCTTTATTTTCCTTGGAATAGCTTTGAAATAATCTTAACTCCCGTAGTGGCCGACAATCTCTGGACCCGTAGTGTCTTCTGGCCATGTGTGGCCAGACGTTTTTAAATCAAGCATATACCAAATATTCTTTATCAACATATATTTTTTCAATTGTAATCCTATTATTCAAAATTCTCTACAGTTCTATAAGAACAATTTGCGGAAAAAAATTTATAAAAAGTTATCAAATTGAATAAGAAAATTAAAAACTCTCTCATTTTCGCCGATTCTCACAAACAAGTGCATAAGTAACACAAATTTAGGGTCCATTTAATAAACAAAATTATGCCAAAAATATTTTTTGGTGCAACCATTTGGTGCCGCTGTTTCGAGCAGTAAGAGTTTTTTCAAAATTCAGGCAATTGCATATGCGTGAGTAGTTGTTTCAGAAAAAAAATTAGCCCCAGATTTACCTTTGACATTTATAATCGAAGATTTTCATAAATAAAAATTTAGAAAAATGAAAATTGGAAATTTTTGTTAAAAAGATGAAAATTTTGTTCTATAAAAAATTTTTCTACAATTCAATTCAGTTTCTAACCCTCCGAGGCATATAGCCTTTTGAAAGGCTAAATCCACTTTAAATCAGCAAAAAATGGCGTAAAAAATGATCGCAGAAACTTCTCTTTTTGATACATTTAAAAATTTACAATGTGAATCTAAAAATATTTCCTAAAAATTTTTAGGATTCTAGGTTTAAATTTTATGACGAGTTGATTGAAAGGCCATTTTTCGCCTAAGTTTTACTTTCGAAAAAATACTTTTTGACCCAAATTTGGAATAAAAATTTCAAAAGAGCCAGTTTTTAGGAAAGTGTTTTGAGTACAATTTGCAAAATAAATTAGCCTTCTGGACGTATCTGGCGCAAAAATATTTCTTTCGGAGTGAAATATCGAAATATCTTATTTCGATATCAGTATGGATAAAATGATATGTTTCGAAAAAATATTTAATCTGTGAAAATCATGCCAGAGTGGTACACTTATACCATATTTGTCTTAATATTGTAAAAATAATGAAATAATTTCATTAAATCGAGAAAACTAAAAATTTTCTCCGAAAAAACGTGATTATTTCAAAAATATTTTGGGCTTATTCTATAATATTTTTTGATTCCCAACAGATATAGTCAATCAGACAAAAGTATTCAGTAGAACAGAGCACGCAGTTATTAATATAAACATACATTTCCTTGAGCTACCATGAGGTAGTATCACGTAGTTTTAATTAACCTTGCTTTTCAAACGTTTTTTTCTAGAATTAAACATAAAATTTCTAGAATTATAAATTTTTTTTAAATTAACTTTTTAACTTGATCATAAAGGAAAAATTGAAGGTTAACCTCATAAATGTTTTATGTAAACAACGCTTAGAGAATAGCCTCCTGAAAGACTATTGTGCCTCGGCGGAATTTTTTTTATATGCTATGGAGAGTTAAATTTCTGAAAATATGAAATTGTTCCTAAATTTTCTGATTTTCAATTTGGTTGAAATTTCTGACCAAAAATTTTCATCTTGTTATTTCAATTAAAAAAAACTTAAAAAGTATACTTTCGTATTATAAAAACCACTAGTTAATATGTGGTAAGTTTATCCGCAGCCTTTTATAATGGTTGTGGTTCTTATAATACTTTAGTGTTATTTTATTAAGGAAGGAGCGTCGGGGATGGGTGGTGGATGTTCGAAATTTTTTCCAAATTTCGGACGCATTTTCACCAAATTAGCCCGTTTTGCCGTTTCTTGATTTTGGGCGTTTATTTGGTGAAAATAATTCGTCTGATAAGTTGTTTTTAAAACTTACGGACATCGCGAGTATCTAGAATGTTTTAGCACCCCGGGGTATTTCAAGCGTATTATTGAAATTTGTTATTTCTGTAATAATAACTTTTAGACCCCGAAGTGTTAAAAACTCTCACTTTGTATTATAAAAACCACTAGTTAATATGTGGTAAGTTTATCCTGGCTTTCATAATTAAAGTGTGCTTAAACCCTTTAAAAAAGGGGTCCGATTACAAATATTAGATTGTAATTAGTGAGTTCTTGGGTGTCCCTTTTTTATATGCCCATTTTTTATATGGTAGAAGTACGCTTTTCCTGTAGTTAGCGGTTCTTGGGTGTGTATCTGTAGTTTTATCCCCGGTGGTTATTTTGGTGTTTTGTGGCTTACTCTATTCTTATTGGTTCTTGTGATAACCCCGTGGTCAAAGTTATCATTTTCCCATATTTTTATTTTGTAAATTTCAGTTTCACTAAATACTTCAAAAGTATTGCCTTTTAATATAAATAAAATATTTTTTAAATCAAATATTTTTTAAATCAAATATTTTTTGACGAATCTGTTTTGATTATGCCAAATATAGATGAGATTCTAGAGGTTCCATGGTAAGTTTACGCATTAAATAATAGTTTTTGGGTCAGAATTTATTCTGGCTTAAATTGTTACTATTTTATTGATTTTTAATTTCAAATTTAATATTTTAGTTCGATTAGCTTTGCTATATCGTTTACCCCGGTGGTTGATTTTCCTAGAAATTCAGATGTTCCTACTCGATTGAATCGTGATCAATACTGTCAATTACAAATGAGCCCTGGTTTGCTCCAAGATCTCGGCCCTTATGGTCGATATCCAAACGATGAACGTTATCGGCTGAGAGTAACTCAGTTAGCTTTGTGCCCTCGCCAGTTCAGATATCTCATTTTTGAGATGAATTGGCAAAATTTTGTACTCGATACTATGGCCTTATTATTGCACCGGGGCGATGATTATTTTGCTTGTCTGCCTCTATTTTTCAGAGTAGCATTTAGAAATTTTGGAGTTAATTCTCATATTTCTCGATTGAGAGATATCCAAACTCGGTTAGATCGATACCCTTCACGTTCTGAAGGTGTAGTTATTCGGGATGAGCTGTCTACTTTTCATATTCAGTTTCGCGAAAATTTTGAAGGGTGGTGTACCCCCTTAAATATGGCGCGACTGTGTCTTGCCAGTTCTTGGGAATTCCCTTTGAACGCTGATCATTTGGCTTTCGCTCAGCCACGTATTTTTACATACGATATGTAAGCCCCGGTGTGATTGGTCAAAATTAATTGTATATTTTTTAATTCTCTGATGAAACTATTCTCTGCCTTCTATTTTTGTGACCTTATCATTTATTTTTGAACTGTGCTTATCGATTCATACCCCGGTGAAAGTTATATTTTTCGTAAGCATAGTTTGTGTTCACCTTTTTGCCTCAGTTTTGCATTTTGACCTGCCTTTTTTCCGTGTAAATAAATAAAAGACTTTTTGAAAACAGTGTCGGGTAAAATGTTTTTATTCGTTTGTTACTATGTTGCTTGTGTCAAATTTGAAGCGAATAACGTGTGATGGTTCAGTTAAGCCAAAGTACTCTTCAGAATTTAATTTTTCCCAATTTTTTGTATCGGTTTTGATGAAAATTCCTTTTTCGACTTTGAAAGTAGCTGCTGATTTTTTCTCATAGGGAAACAAAAGTATTAACAAAACTTTTTTCTCGTTTAGCAGTATTTTATGAAATGGCAAAATTTCTCTCTTTAGTTCCCCGGTGTCCTTGTTTGGTCGTGTCAGGATTTTGTTTATTTCGGTATATTGGGCGAAATAAAATTGCCATATTTTCGAGACTTTTTGTAGCACATTTTTAATTTTTTGCTTTTGTAAGGCTCCATTTTTCCCCGGTGTTTTATTTTGCCAGTAGAAAAAATCTGTGTAGTCTACGTGTGATCCATGCCTTAAATTTGAGAATTTGCAAATCTGTCTTGCTAAGTTTTTGCTCTCTAGCGCTTGTTTTTCATAGTCGGTTTTTTGATCTGTGTGGTCGCTTAGGTATTTTTGGAAGCCTTGGTGGTTGTTCATAGTCATAAGTGCGTTTTCCGTTTCTTTGAAGCCCCAGAAAGCGTGTTTCAGAGTAAAATATTCGAAATTTTGTTCAGCCCTTTTTAGCATGGTATAAGGATATGACATGGCTTGGTAGTGCGCCCCGGTGATCGCGAATAATTTTGAATTTATTTCCGTTTCGTTCGATGCCGTGTACATTGTGCTTGCTATTTCTAGCATTAGTCCGCCGTAGACAAAATTCATATTTTCCAATATTTTATAGCTCATTCTAAACTTTTTTAATTTTTAGTTGTATTTATAGGATTTTTCAGGATGTAAAGCTTAGTTTATAATTTATTTGTCAGTTGGCGTTTTTTGACAACTTTAGGATTTCAAAATTATTTTTCCCGTTTCGATAAACCGTGTTACATGGATTATCATCCATTTTAGTTTTCTTTGGCCTTTTAGGAATTGGTTCATTTTTGCGGTTTCTGATGAAAACTCTATGTGTCTTGCCCCGGTGAATTCATCTATGAGTATATTTTGAAACGCCCAATTTCCCTCTTCTGTTTTGTTCATGATATTTTTAAATACCCAGTCTGAATTGTAGGTTCTTGATAAGTCTTCATCTAGGTCAAGCATTTTTGTAAAGACTTCACCGTAGGTCATAATAACTTTGTTTGTAGTCTCCCAAAAGTGTCCTAATCTTCTCCCCTGTGTTATGTCGAAAATTTTTGCTGAGATGTCGATTAGGGTACTACAGTTATTTATCCAAGTTCCTATGTAATTTAGTATCATGAGTTTTGTTGGTCGGTCTACACATTTTAAGGTATTTTGAAGCCCGTTTGTCAGTATCATTTGTTCTAGTCTCATTCTGAAATAATAATGTGTTATTCAACTTTTGAAAGAAATTAATTTTTAGATTTTATTTTATAGTTATTGTTAAATGTATTCAAATATTTTTAACAATTTTCTTGTTTTATTTGTAGATTTAATTCTCTCTCATTTTTTACGAATATGTTCTCTATTTCCCCGGTGTTGATTCTGAGTATGAATTCTCTACTTAGTAGATCGGGTTTTATGGCCGATAAGTTTCTTGTTTTGTTTATGTCGCTTTTTTGTATTAGATCAAAAATGTCTGTAATGATTTTTTGAGCTCCCCACCTTGTGAACATGTTTAAGATACCTCTTATTTTTGACTTAAAATGCCCCGGTGAAGTTTTTTGGTGTATAAAACGTAGTTTGCTCCGTAATAATTCTGGGTCTACGTTTAGTTCGTATTTTATTATGAAATTTGTTAGGTCATCTAAGGTTTGTTCATTCGGTAGTGACATTCTAAATTAGAAAACATAATTAGTTTTTGAAGCATGTTTGATGGTGAAAGTATGTATAATCGAAGGTTAGTTTTATTTATACATGTTATATTTATTTTTGGACAAGTTAAAGCATGCTCCTATTTTGCTTGTTTCCAACATAGTGCTCCGATAGTGTAGTGGTATTTCGCTCCCCGGTGACCAATGCATAAACAGTTTTTTGGAGCTATCGTCAATTTTGTGTTCGAATAAAGCGGCTAGTACTGTATAACGCCCAGAGTGACCTGTTATTTTTCCTAAGCCTAATTTTTTAGATCTTCGTGAGATGTAGCCTACCAGTTTTTGTGTCTGTATAGTCTCCCCTGCGTTAAACATAGGTCCTAGGCCTAGATTATTTGTAAATTTTTTCCAATAATTAATTATTATGTCTAACTTAATTATATTTTGGTTGTCTATTTTGTAGGTAAGTTGTTCTGATCTTTTGGCCATTTGGTTACGTTTTGATATGCGTAGTGGTATGATTAAATAAGAGCCCGAATCGTTAGTTTCTTCATACATATCGTCCCAATAAAGCCTCGTGGCGTCTATCATTCTGGCCCCGGTGCACATTGTTATGGCGAAACAAACTGCTGAGCATTTTGCCCACCAATTTGTTCTATTTGTCATTAAATCGTTAATTATTGTTAAGGCGTTCTCCGGGGTTATTGGTTTTGCCCTTTTTGCCCTATAGAGTTTTTCACTGAAAATTTTCATTGCATATCTTTTGGCTGTTAATTTTACCAATGATTTTTGTCTAAGCAAAATTCGACCCTGTAACTCGTCTATTGCTAGTATAGTGGTCCAGATCGTGTCGTCGATTACGTATGGTTTTATATCTCGTTTTCTGTTTTTGCATCTAATCCATTTTTTCACGAAATTTTCTATGTTTTTGTCTGAAATGAGTCCCCCACCCCATTTTTGCGTATCCAGGAAATATCTTAAAGTTGCCACTGCAATTTCCTCTGATTTTTTAGTCATTCTAAATGATTTTTTATGATTTTTAATTTGTTTTAATTTTTTACGACATTATTTTTTACGACATTATTTTTTACGACATTTTTAAAAAAATTTTTATTGTTTTTGTCTCAGTTTATTTTTTAATTAAAAGATTGTTATTTTTATATCCCCGGTGATTCAATGTTTTATGATTGCTGTCAATTCTTGCTCGTCAAGTGATAGTTCTTTTAATATTTTTATGTATTTGTATTCACTTTCTTGAATTTTTAGCAATTTCTCCAAAATAATTTTGAAATCTCCCCGGGCGATTTTCACTATTTTTTCTATTGCTTTTAAGAATTCTTTATGGTTGTTTTCTTTGTAGTGGTTTATCATTACTTTTCTTAGCGATAGAAATTCGTCCCATTTCCTTGAATTTATGATTTCTGAGGGTTTTTTATTCAATAAAGCCATTCTAAATGTTTTTAATGTTTTAAAGTTTTTGTTACTTATTCGTATCAGTTTATATTTCTTGGTAAGGTTTTTTAAAGCAAATATTATAGTTTTTAAAGTTTTTTGTTTATGTTTAATTAATTTTTTCCCCGGTGTCTACATTTTGTTTTCTTGCTTGAAATTTTGTCTAAAATTGTTTCCATTTCCCCGGTTGTTTTGGAAATTTCCCCTTGGTTTTGAAAAATTGCCTCTGCCGCCCCTTTTTTGAAATCCCCCTCTTGGGCTCCCTCTATGGTCAGAATTATTTCGGCTTTCGGCGTTACCCCATCTGTTTTCACGGTAGCGATTGTTGTCTCGACTTTGGTAATCCTTTGAGCCCCGTTGATAATCATTTTTTCTGAAATCGCGTGTGTATGGTTTTTTGAAATCACGCGATTTGAAAGGTCGATTTGTGCTTTTTCTAAGCGAATCGATTTCGCGCTGATGTTTTAACATCTTGATTTCATTTTTTATTTTTAATGTCCCCGGAGATTTACCATCGATAGCAACTCTTTTTGACCTTTCAGATTGTTCTGCTGGTAGGCCCATTTCATACTTTCCCTCCGTGGTACTGTTTGTTACGAAACGTGCTTGTTCGTAATAACTTTGATTTTCCCCGGTGAGTAATGGTTTGATGCTATCTGCCAAAACTTGTCTGGTCATTCCTACTTTTGTGTTTTCTAGGTCGTCGATTGCCTTGACCAGTAATCTAGCGAAATGTGGGTCTTTTGTAGACTCTTTATATTCCTTGAGTAGCTCATAGGTTTTCTTGTAGTCAAGTTCCAGCAATTTTTCTGGTTTTCCTACGGAAAGAATCAAGTCTCGCCCAATTTCGCTATCTAGCCTTCTAAATGGTTGTACAATCCCCGTGGGCGCCCTACGGTAATTTATATACCATCTGTCATCGTCCCCCTTGAAAACACCACCGCCGCTTGATTTTTTTATTTCTGCGATCTCTTTTTTGTGGTCTTTTTGGTCATTCCAGCAAACGTTTTTTGCTTTTGTTGCTTTTGACCTTTTGACCTTTAGGTCCGCGATGAGCTGCTCTAAAGACTTTTTTGTCCAATCTTTCAGTAGCTCTCGATCTTGTGGTTTCAATTCCCCGGGGTTATTTTCCTTAACTTCTAGTGCTTTAGAAAACATTTCTAGGCCATTTTCGGCTTCGATGATTTCAAGTCTAGCTTTTTCTTCGATTTTCACCTCTTGATCATAATCAAATTCGCACTGTTTTAGATCTTGCATTTTGGCCATAATACCAAATGAAGATTCCCCGTTGATCATTTCTAGTTTTTGGCGCTCCCGAGCCTGAGCTTCAGTTAGTGCTATAGTATAGCATTTTGATTTTTTCTTGTTTCCCCGGATGTCGTTTTTGTAATCAAAATTGTCTGAAACGTCCATGTTTTCAGTCATTTTTCCGTTTTTAATTATCTTAATAATATATTTTTAGTGTAAATGACAAAATTTTATCAAGAACTTTTTTGTAAATTTTTCGAGGTTTTTTCAAATTACGACATTATTTTATTTTACTACATTTTCAAAATTATTAATGTTTATTTATAGTCTTAATATTAATTTTATTGATTTTGCTTTTTACGACATTTTTTAAAGATTACGACATTTTTTGTGAAAAAAAAAAACGACATTTTAACTGTACAATTTTCTCTAAATGTTGTTGTACAGTATCATGGTGGTTATGTTTTTCTGGTCGTTTGGCTTGTAGTAGCCTTCTTCATGTTCGTTTTTATGTGACGGTATCAGTGTATTTTCCCCGGTGATTGATTTATAATTTTCCATTTTTATAGTTTTTGGCATAAAAGCGGAGAAAATGGGCATTTCATTTTGCATGTGGAAAATTAGGCAAAATCTATGTTTAGAGTAACTGTCTATTAATTTTTTCGCAAAAAAGTCGATACATGTAAAAGGCGGAAACAAATATAATACGTCATTTTTTCCAGGGTTATATGTCATGAAATCAGTTGCGATTGCTGAAGTTTCTGGGAATCTTGATATATATTTTTTGCATTTCAAATTGTGAAAAGTAGCTGCCCCGTCGACGGTGAATTTCCAATTTAAATGTTTTTCAATTTTATTGAATGCTTTGCTTGATGCGATTTCCTCCCTCGTATCGACTGTGCGACTCGGTTTATCAGCTTTTTGATCGGCACTTTTGCACCAGATTATTTTAATGTTGCAGTTGATTTTTACGCAGGAAAGGTGAATTCGACGGATTTCATCATTTAAATCCGGATTTCTAGCCCCTTTTTTGAAACTAGTACATACGCTCATATTGTCACAAACGTAAGTGACTCGTTTATTTTTTAATGATTCTGATTTCATTTCTAAATGCGTTCTTATGGCGATAGCTTCTTTGACTGCGATATTTTTGCCTGCTTCTTCTTTTGTCCAGTAAATTGTTCTGGTAATTTCCCCGGTGTTATCCGCCCAGCCTCCTGCAAAACCACTTGCATCAGTGTAAATTTTCAAGTCGAAAATCTTGTTGTCACTTGAAAACCAGGGTCTTATTAAACATATGTCTTTTAGTTCGATCCAGACGTCAAATTCGTCTGTTAGGCGTTTATTATTTTTTATGTAGTCTATTTCGAGTTGGTCGGCTGTTTTCATTTCTTCTGTGATTCTCCTTATATATAATTGCATGTTTTTTATGACTAGTAAAAAACTGCAAAGTACCCCCCGTAGTCTTTCAATTTCTTTGTAATTTATTTTTTCCAGATTTCTGAAAATTTTCAATTTTTTCTGAACAGCCGCCCATTTTTCAGGAGGTATTTCAACGGTTTCTTTAACGCTGTCTATTATGAAACCCAGGAATTCGATTCTGGTGGTGCACACCGGGGTAGATTTTCCTATTGAAATGTAGCCCCCTAGCGCCACCATTAAAAGGTTAGCTAGAAAAGCGTTTCTGGGCGCTCTTCTACCGGTTTCTATCAGTTGTAATTCTGAATTTGTGACGTTATTTTCAATTATTAATCGATCGTCCAAATAAAGTAGTGCAGCAACCCCGTGGAATCTAAGGTAATTTACGGCTACTAGGTTACCTAGTTGAAAATCACCGGGGACTCTTCCTAGACCAAAACAGCTGCTGTGATATGCGAAAATATATTCGCCCCATTTGAAACGTGCCACTTTTTTGGTGTCTTCGTCAAATTTAAATTGCAAAAAACCGCTTTGGTCATCCCACTTTGTCATTAAATCACCTTTTTTCAAGAAAAGTAATGCGTCAGATACTGTGTCTAACTCGCATTTTACTTTATAATCTTCTGTGGTTTTCCAGGCCCCCCCGTCGAAACATGTTCTAAATTTAGTTGTGTTTGGTTTACATGCTAAAACTACCGCTGTGAGTAGCTTTGTATCTTTAACTTTTGTTTGGTGCCCTACTAATTCGATGGCCCCGGTGTGTATCCAGTCTTCAAACTGTTCTGTTATCCATCCTGCGTTTTCTAGGCACTTTTTACCATTTTTCTGTTTGTAGAATTTTTGGGCCCATTTACCATTTATTTTAAACGATTCAACCGGCAGGTTCATAAAGCGTGGGTGTGTCACCCCACATATTGAAACTTCTTTGTTTTTTGAAATCCCCATCATTCTGTGTAGGTTGGAATTGTGCTCATTTCGGATTCTTTTTGTTGAAAGTAGCGTGTTTTTCCTGAAATTTCTTGGCTGGTCTGGTTTTATGTTAGCCTGATTATCAAACGCACTAATCCCCGAATGAACTTGTTTGTACGCCAAATGTTTCAGTTTATCGTTTTTCATTTTGTTTATCAGAATTAACCACACCGGTGTATAGTGACTAAACACCCCCCCTTTGAAATGTGATGAGCTTCTGAAGTTTATATATTCCCATTTTGGCGTTATATACCCTTTAATCGTTAAATCGAAAATGTCTAGCAATTCAAAGCTGTATTCGAGCCATTCTACATGTTTTAAAGGCCAGTCTAGTTCTTCCCCGGTGATGGTGCAGGCTGGCACCTCAGAATCAGGTTTATTTTCTGGTCTTTTTTCATGTATTTTTCCTGATTTTACTGAATCTTGTACTCTTTTGTCGAGTTCTTTAAAAGTGAGTGGCTCGATTTTTGTCGATTTTTTGATTTTTCTTTTTGGTAAAGTTTTTTCAATCTGTTTTAGTACTTCCGATATATTCATTCTGAATATTTTTGGTGATTTTTTGACTGAGTAAAATGTGTTGTTTATTTGAAAAGTTCAAAATATTTTTTCAAATTACGACATTATTTTATTTTACGACATTTTTTGAAAATTTTAATTTTTTATGTTGTTTATTATCATATTTTTGAATTTGTTGAAGTAAAATTTTTGTATAATTATCGGTTATGTTAAAGGATAGAAATAATTTTTGTTTTTTCATTTTTTGGTCACCGGTGATCAGATTGAGTTTTTTATTTTTCGGATTTCAACATCTTTATGTATCCCTCCTGAATTTCAAAAGCTGTTTGCGCGTAGTGACCCCCCCGGTGTTGTTTTCTTGGTTTGTTTAGCAACTGAAAACGCCATGTACAGCGCATTCTTGCTGTAGCGCCTTTACCCCACCCGTAGTTCATCTTGATGTATATATCTTTGATACCCCGTTGACAGATAGAACGTAGTGGTGTAAATTCGTTTCCAAATTTTTGGAGAAATTTTGAAAGTCTGTGCCAGCTTGTTGCGCGGGTTGACCTTGAAATATTTCTCTTGTAGCTTATCCATAGTGGGTATGCCTGGATATCTAGGCCGTTTTGATCTGTTGGCCACATCAAATCCCCGATGAAATCATTTATATTTTTCCATTCGTTCAGCTCGACTACTGGAAAGTTTAGGAGGTTAATTAGGTGTGTTAACCCCCTATTTATCGACATTTTTACTTCAGTTTCATGCCCCGGTGCTCCTAATGTTATTTGGGTTAGGTTTTCTTTGACTATATTGTTGTAGACAATATCTTGAGTTAATTTTTTGTCGGTGATTATCTTGATATGCCGAATTTTGATTGTTTGTTTTGCTGGAAACATGCTCTTAATGCATTCAAATTTTAGACGGTTTGAAATATATTTTTTCGATTTGTAAAAAATCGTTTATTTTTTATTTTTGTATGCAATGTGAAGCCCCGAGGTATTGTGAACAGTTTTTGTAAATTTTGAATAAAGGTTTTAAAAGTTTTTAAGGGGATTGTGTGCTTTAGGCAGAAATTTTCTTGGTTTTTCTGGTCAATCTTGGGGTCTTTTCCGGTGTCAAATCAGCTTCTTTTGATGTTGTTGCTCTTTCGCCCCTAGCGGCTTCTTGTGTTGGCGTGGGAGTTTCTTAAAATTTTTGTTTTATTTTAGGTTTGATAATTGAATGTTTAAATTTTTATCTGAGGGTTAATTTAGCCTTTATTGAATATAAGTTTTGTAAACTTTCTTACCCTCGTTTTCAACTGTGATTATTTTGTTTTTTCGACCCTTGTTGAACTTGTTTTTCTTGGAATTTCCAGTTATCCAATTTCGAGTTTTTGGAAACTTTCTAACTCCCCGGTGTCTATTTCGTCGATCGAAATTTTGACAAGTTATGGCCTTTCTCTGACATTCTACCGCGTTTTCCAAGCGTTCAATGCTGGCTGATTGGTGCGCAAGGTGGGCTTCTTGTCTTAGCCACTGATGGCGCTGTTCGTTGTCTTTCAACATATTCATCAGTTTCCCCGGTGATACGTTATTTCCCTCTTAATTTTTTATATTATTTATTTTGTAGTCGATTTTTTAATTCTTTGAAAATAAATAATTTTGCGTCATTTTGTTTTTTACGACTTTTGATTTTTTACGACATTTTTTATGAGTAAATCATTTTTACGTTTTTTAATTTTTTACGACATTTTTTAATTTTTTACGACATTTTCTAATAATTTTTTGCCATTTTAATTTATTACGACATTTTGATTTTTTGCTACATTTTTTATTTTTGTATGCAATTTCGTTACCTCTGGCCGTGCTGTGTAGGTTGTCCCTAAGTAAATGTCCAGCTTCTATTTCGGCCATTTTTAGTTGGTTATTGAGCATGTTTCGCCCAAAATTTCCTTGCCCCCGGTGATTTGTTTCGTGAAACTTAGTTCTTTCGTAATTGTTACCCGAATATTTCACCAAATTGCTCATTCTTAATATTTTTTAATGTTATCATTTTTGACTTTTTTAATAAATTATTTTAATTTGGGTGCTTTTTAAAGAATGTCATTTTTCTACGCAAAAGTTTTTATAGTATTATTTTTGGTAATTCGTTTTTATAGATTTTAGGTTTTTACCTGAGTTATTTTCACCCCGGTGTCTTGTCGGTTTTGTGTCAACTAGTGGTTGAAATTTTTCGTAAATTTCTTTCGAAATATTGTCGAAAAGGTTCATTTCTGTGTATTCGTTTGTGGCGGTTAATCTCAATTTTCCGTCGCCCCATTTTATGAATCTTCTGTCCTGATTACATTTCATGCCCCGGTGCATTGATAATTCATCTCCCATCAAACATTTTGGGAGGATTTTTATCAGGCTATCGTAAATTTCCCCGGCGTTTGGTCTTGTTTCCTCCATAATTCTAATGCATTTTTTAATATGCTTTATGGCTTCTATTTCTTCCCCGTAGATATCGATCAGGATAGCCTTGATCGAGATTATTTTTGGCAATAATTTTGATTGGCTGAGTCCTGACGGATTTGTCATTTCTAGCATTAGTTCTCTCAATGCGTGGACAGTAACTGCGGACATTTCCTCGAGTTTAATCCTGTTCATAGGATCTTCTTCGGCCACAATATCAGAAAATCTTTTGACTATGTTTCTGTCGATTCTCTCCCCGGTGAACAATTCCATATAGCTTATGGCCAATAGAACCGTATTATCTCCTAAATGTGTGTTGAAGATCTCTGTTGTATCCTTTGTATTTTGTTCTGTCCAAAATTGTTCCTTATGCAAAATGTCTGCAACCCCGGTGTTGTTCACGTTTGGAAATTGTTTAGCATTTTTGAGTAGGTAAACAACCCCTTCAGTGTTTTTTATAGCAGCTGTGCATGCTGTTACTAACTCGTTGTGCTCCTTTTCCCCGAAGACAAAACCCTCTGTATTTTCTTTCTCCAAGTTTTTAATTTTTAATTCGAGATTTCTCAGTCGGTTGTCTTGCGTTTTATCCGAGTCAATCAAATCTTCGATTTTTTCTCCATACCCCGTGGTTTTTTGTTCGGCCTTTAATCTTTTGGTGATTTTTGTTTCGATGGCCTCTCGTATCTTAAAACGTTCTTTTTAGTTGTAAAAAATTTTTTCGTTTTTCAGAGGTTAAAATGATTTTTATTTGATGAAAAATATTTTTCGTGGATTTTAATTTTTTCGTTATTTTTCGGTACTTCCATTATGCTTTATTTAAGCCGTGTTTTGTAGGAAAATTTTTTTCGATTTTTTGATTTTTTATCTTTTTATCATGAATTTTATTTTGATCAAAATTATAATTTTTCTTGATTTTAAATTTTTTGTTATTTTTTAACAATTCCATTCTGTTTTATTCAAGCTGTGTTTTGGTGAAAATTTTTTTTGGATTTTTTACCTTTTTATTATAGTAGTTGCCAAATTCTTCGTTGATTTGTTCCTTCAAGTTATTTTTCGCCCCGTCGTCTGTTTTTTCCATTTCTTCATTTCTGATCGATTGCCCTCGTTGATCCTTGACTTCTTCTAACTCTTTTTTGAAAAGTTTTCCGCAGGTGTCTTCCCAGGTCCAGGTTTTTTCGAAAATAGATCCCGGAGTACTTTCGTCCAGTTTTTCTTCGGCTACTAGTTGAGCTAGGTGCGATCTGGTCATTATCAGATTAATCATTGCCCCGGTGATCCCATCTTCATTTAGGTCAGGAGTTATTGCTAATTTCTGCAATTTTGTGCCCAGTTTTTTCAGGATGACTGTTACCAGTTTTCCTGAGTTTTTCTGGGTTTTAACTTTTGTTAAAATCTCCTTCCCCTTTTCAGTATCTTCTTCGCATTCAGCTACAAATTTGCCGAAAGCAGCTTCTTCGGCCTTCTCCATGGTTGAATCGTCGTCTTCCCCGTCGTAACGTCCTTCTTTCATGGTTTTCATTTTTGTCTTATTTTCTGGGTTCGGATAAAATGTTTTAATTGACTTTTTAGTAAAAAATAGTTTTTTAGGAGACTCGTCCCTACCAGTATTTTTATTTCAAAAAAGTAATGTAGTACTGATAGGGGTAGATCTCCCGGCTGCGTTTTATCCGAAACCCTCCTGATCGTTGCTTTTCATTTTTTCCTTGAATTGTTTGATTTGAATTCGAAAATTATTTTTGGCTCTTGTGTTCTTAACAAAAAGTTTTTTAGAGTGAGGATTTGTTTTTTAGTTTTGAACTTGGCTTTGATTTTTTGTGTCACGTGACTAGTCTGTGCGTCGATTTTACGTGTTTTGCTCCAGGTGTTTTTGGCTTTTATTACGTAATACGTTATCCCCCGGGGTGTACTGTATTACGTAATATTATTGTCTGGCCGTCACAAAATTCCATTAGATGTTTTTTAGTATTAATTTGCTTGTCTCGAAATTGCAATTTTTGTTAACTTTGGGTAATATTTTAGGCGTGTTTGGAGCGACAAAATTATGTGAATCGTGTTTTAATTCAAAATTAAAGTTTTCGATTTTATTCGAAATCGTACATTTTCGCCCAACTTCTTGTTGATATTCCGGTGCCCCGGTGTACAAACTTTTCTAGGTTTTTTGGTGTTTTATCGAAACCACCTCATTAATATCAAACTGAAAATTTTTGTCACTTTGAGAGCGCTCATTTTTTCAAATTTCCCCGTAGTTTGACTTATTCTGCCTAATTACCTCTTGTAATAAGTAAAATTTTTCCTCCAATATATTCTGGAACTTTTTTGACTCCTGCTCATTTTTGCGCTCATTTATTTTTAAATCATAAAATGACCTTGCTCGAAAATTTTTGTATTTGATCCGATTTCTTGCGTTTTTGCTAGTTTCACTCATTGCTTTTTATGCTGAATTCAAATTAAAATTTAACGTTTTTTGTTTATTTTATGTAAATGTTTTTATTTCTAATTTATCTGTGGGTGACGAGGTAGATAAAAATGTACAGTTTTAGATTAATTTATTTTATTTCCCCGGTGTCATTATAAAATAAATTAATCATTTAGAAGGTTGTTTGTGGTTTGCGGAATTTTACTGTAGGTTTGAAGTGAAAATTAATTTTTTAATTGAAGAAATTTCTGACGTTTTTGTAGGCATTTTTGGCGGTTTCTGTTTTTTCTTTAACTTCTAGAAGTCCATCATTTGCTATTTCTGCCATCATCTTGCCTGCTACGTATATCGTTTTTGTGGCGTGTTTTACTTTAGCCACTCTTTCGATACTCCGTGTTGTGAGGTTTTTCGCTTTATCTTTGTATCCTAAACATTTTTTGATTATTATTTCTGTATAATCCCCGGTGACTTGATTATTTGAAAAATTTTTTGTTTTTAATGTTTTCTTTCACTATTTCAGTTTAACGCCTACGTTTATTTATTTTCACTAAACATATTGAAATTTTTTATAATATGTCTTTTTGGTGGTTTATAATTAATTCTCACCTGGGTTAGATTTTCCCCAATATTTGACTGCGAATTCGTCGATTAATTCGATGTTTGCCATTTCATAATGTTGCGCGTATTTTCGTAGTTGCCCCGGTGTTAATAACGTAGATACGCGCAAATTGTCGAGCACATTTTGGAAATCTCGGTAGTTTGATACCCCGTCGAGTTGTGTAAACAGTTTACTATTATTCAGTAGGTGAGCTGGAACTTGTAAATCGTTATTTTCGATGTTCATCAGGTTATTGTTAACCCTATTTTTTGCACCCTGTAGTGTGATTTTAAGATTTTTCAGGCTGTTTTGGATTGTGATTTCAGCCGATTGATTTTTTAATGTTTCCAGAATATTTAAGCGGTTTTCTGCTGCATTGTCTTGATATTCGGCGTTTTGGGATATTTCGGCGTTTGTGCGTATTTGTTGTAATACGTTTTGCCCCCCATAAGTATTTGATTTTAAATTTCTTGTCGGTCTTGGGCCTTCAAATTGTGGTTCCCGGGGTATCCATTCATTACTAGAAAATTTTTCTTGTCTTATTCTAGAAAAATTTCTAATGAAATTCGATGGTACTTCGGCGAAAACTTTTCCTTTGTCGTCTTCAAAATCAGTCATGATTTTGTTCCCCGGTATTATATTATCAATAATTTCCATCTGCGACTCGTATAATTTGAAATTGAATGCTTTCCCCGGGGTATTTATTTCAGATAATTTTGGTTTTCGACTTTCCCAATTATATGTGGTTTCTGCTACGAATTTTCCAATCTTTTCCAGGCTAGTTGTGTTTTTCAAGTAGGTGACCCCGTCTTTTAGCGTGGGAAGTTCTATGCTCTGTCCCATTCTTTTTTCGACGAAAACTTTTGGAGCGTAGCCACTTTTGTTTTCTCTATTTGCTAGTTGTACTCTGAATATCTCCCCGGTGGCGTGTGTAGTTTCACCATTCAGTATTTTTGAAATTCCGTCTGCGATTGATGTGTGATTTAAACTAGTGTTTGTAAAATCCACTATCACTGTTTCATTCGATTTTTTAGATACTTTCGTAGTATGTATTATTCTGCTTCGGTCCCCGGTTTGTTTTTCTGGTATTATTTCTGGATTGAATTTAGACAATTCATTAGCTGTTGTCGGTGTAGCTAGTTTTTTGCTTGGTACCACATATTCGATCAGGTGTTTGTGCCCTTTACCGATATTTTTCATAAGGACGGCCACATTTGCTAGTCTACAAGCCTGTGTTTCCCCGGTGTAATCAGATTTCAAAATTTTTCCTTGTTGTCGTTCAAAGCCGATCATTACAGTCGGTATTTTGGCGTCTAGGCCAATTTGACTGGTTTTTGAATTTTCGAGAAGTTCCCCGGTGATGTCGCTATTTTCAGGGTATATGTACTCTTTTACCCCGAGGTTTCTGTATGCGTCAGGTACTTCGTAGTCTCCAAGGTTTAAGCCCCTTAACATTTTTCCACCTGCTGCTTTTCTGCCAAAAATAAGCCCTATATTAATTTTGAAATTGTATAGGGCGTTATTTGTCTCAATCAATAGTTGTAAATCTTTTCGGCATAGATTTAAAATGGCGGCCGACCGATAATCAGATTCGTTATAGGTAGATTTGGCTTTTATTTTCATGAGTTCTGTTGCATTGTCATTTCGGCTGTTACGATACCCTATTGTGGCGAAAATGAGCTTGAAAGTTTCTTCGAGAGCCCCGGTGTTATCATGAGGTAGTTTTTCGCTTTTGCAGAATTTCTTAAAATTGTCTGATTTTAAGAATTTTTCTGAGTCGATTTGTCGTGGGTTTTCTGGATCTTCTACATCAATAATGCCAATAATCCAGGATGTTTTTTGACCCGTTTCAAAACCTTTATTTAACACATTTGATTGTTTGTAAATAAGTTGACCCGGTTTATCGATAAATGTTTCATAAGAAATTAAAATGACAAATTTTAACATTTTGTTTTCTAGAAGTGTTGGTCCGAAGTAGGCTGGATCATTGTGTCCCATGGTCAGTGTCGGGTAATCGGTGGCGCTACCGTCTGTAGGTGCTATTAAACCCCGGTGTTTACTGAATTGATCAAAATTCGCTTTTCTGTCACTTCCATTTGGGTCTATTTTGATATTTTTCGACCAATTTTTTGTTTCTCCGAGAATTTTTGTCCCTTGACGCTTTGTGCTTAATTTGAATTGGTTCAACTCGTTTGCAATTTGTTCTAGGCTTATTTTATATTCCCTTCGATAAACCCCGTTGATTCTTGTTTGGAAAATTTGGTCAATTTCCTGGATTATTTCGAGCCATGGTCGCTCGTTTGGGTTTCCGGTTAATTTTTTCATATTGGTTTCGAATTGCCTGACAAATTCTTGGTGTGATAAACCCGCCTCACCACAATTTTTATAAATTTCGAATGCTTTGTATAGGAATTCTAACTCCTGTTCTAGAATTTTCCCCGGTGATTCAGCTTTTGTTAATGTAGCTATTGGTGTGGAAATTGTGCCCCCTCGTCTTGGTGACATGACAAATATTTCTTTCTGGAACTTTATTAAAAATTCGCTGTTTCTGCACTTTGAGTTTGTTATTATGGCGTATTCGTGCCCGCTACAAGGACCATTTTTCGTGACGTTGAGACAAATTTCAACGTCTTCGTTTTCTATCCCACAGATGTTAAGACGCCCTCGTTCTCTTCGATATTTTGTCATTATATCGGTGAGGGACCCCGGTGTACTGTCTATTTTGGTCAGGTTTTCGATTCTTTCTTCTAAGGACGCATTTTCCAAGGTTTGTAGGATCAGAATTTTGACGAACAATTTTTTATCTTCTACTATTTTTATGTTTCCCCCGGTGAAATCTAGTGCTGGATTTTCATCTAGATCTGATTTGATTTTGTCCCAAAATTCTTTCTGTCCGCCTACTGTAATTTCAGACATATTTCTAAAACCCATTAATAGTTTTTCTTGCGTAGCTTGAATATCTCGGCCACTTTCAATAGCGTAACTTTTGATCCGAAGTATTTCCCTTAGGTCTTCGACTATTCTGGCTTGGTCAGGATTGTTGAAAATTTTCGACCCTAGGATCCATTTTCTTATATGCCCGAGGTTACCTACTGTATTTTCACCTTTTCTGTTCAGCGCTGTGAATAATTTTTCCAGGGCTTTTTCTTTAGAAGCTGCTGTATTTGCCCTTTTCATGTCGTTAATCGCCATTTTTAGGTCGCCAAATTTTTGGTCTGGGATTTCGATCATATTTTGGGTCAATTTTTCTAGATCTTCATCTAATTTTCTGTCCTCCGTTTTATTGAAACGTTCATTCAGATTAAATTGACGTTCTCCCCGGTGAGTCCAAATTTCAGTTACAAGTTTCGCACTGTTTGCCAGAATTGGGAATTTCTCGACACTTTTTTCCGGGCTTGTAATTGCGGTGTAGCACATTTTTGTGATTTGAGCCAAGATTATAGTGCTTTGGATTTCTTGCAGGTTTGTTTTTGGCGTATTTTTGTCAAACAGGAACTTTAGGTGATCCACCTGTCTAGCCCGGAATCCGATTTTGTTCTGGAAAGCTTGCCATGCATTTTCCCCGAGGATATTTTCTCCGATATCTACCGTTAACGCGTTCAGTAGGGATTGCATTTTTCTTGTCTTTTGTGCCGCCGTTTCACTGAATATAATTTATTAGATATGTGATATAATCATTTTTAATCATATTTTTAACATTTCCATTTTTTGGTCACCGGTGATCATATGGTTGTTAATTGAAAAGTTAAACTTTTTTATTTCGATTTTGTTGAAACGCAATTTTTATTTTTTGGGTCCCCGGTGATCAGTTTGTGTTAAATTTTTGTCATCGGAAGCTTTTTGTGCGGACACTTTTTAAACAAACGAAAACTTGATAATTTCTCGAGAAATTTACTGCACACTTGGTTTAATCCTATTTAATTGTGTTTTTAACATTTCCCTTACTGGGTCACCGGTGATCAGATGGTTTTAAATTGAAAAGCGAAAAAAAAATTTATATTTTGATTTTGCGAAAACCAAATTTTTATTTTTTGGGGCCCCGGTGATCAGTATGCTTTAAATTTTTTCCCGTGAAAACTTTTTTGTACAAAAACTTTTTTGTAGGTTTTTAATTATATAATTTATTCTGAATTTTATTCCTTACCATTTTCTGTGTAAGTATTGCAGAATTGTTTCCCCGGTGTATATAGCCGCTATTTGAAATCTGGCTTGTCGTGGTATATCTTCTTCGGTGGATAGCAAGATATCCATTAGGCGTATGGTTGTAGTTTTGGCGACAATATGCCCCGTCATAGCTGTGATCACGTCACTTTGTAGGTCCTTCTTCGTTATGGAGCTGAAGAAATTCTTGTCGAGCATTGTCTCCAAAAGTACATTTGCTCTCAAGGTTCCTTAAAATTTTTTGTTTATTATGTGGATATTCATAACGTGATTTTATGAATTATATTTTACGTTTTAGCCCCCGGTGCTTATATATGTTTAAATGCGTATCTATTTTATTGCAAGCATATATGTGCCATTTTGAAAAAGCCCCGGTGATATTTTATGTTTTTATTGCTGTTTTTAAGAAATTTTGAAAATTTTTACCTAGGTCAAGTCCCTGGATAAATCTCATCGTTTGATCCCCCAGTGGGGGTATTTCGTTTGCCGCCTCAATTATTGGGCTTGAAAATTTTGTCGTTTCTGACATTATGTTCAGCATCGTGCTTTCCCCGGAGATATTTTGATTTTTGAACGGAAATAAAGCTTGTCGTCCCAGATTGTCTAGAATTTGGGGCATTGGTTCGTCAAAGTTTTTCGAAGTTTTTCCAAATCTGCTGATTCGAATATCTGCCTCTAGTGAGCTCATGGGAAACAGTTGTACGCCCAATTTTATTATTGATCTTTCGCCCCGTGGTTTGCCGGCTCCCCTGTGATCACTGAAAACATTATATAAGTTTTATTTTAAGTTGACGAAAATATTTTGGGATTTTTTATTTTTCAAAATTTATTTTATGAAATATTGGAAAAATTTTTTATTTCTAGAAATTATTTTTTGATATATTTTTCTGTCTTTTACTTTTTCAATAAAGTTGTTTTGACGTTAAAGTTTTTTGCAAACGACTGTGTTTTAGTAATTTTTTAAGGGCATTTTTAGTATATTTTTTAATTTCTTACTTTGACCAATCAGCGATTTCTTGCATTATCTGGTCTCCCCCCGGTGTCTCAATATGGTTTGATTGGATATTTAGTGCATTCCAGTAATGCGATTCTTTGAACAGGGTCAGGACGTTTCTCTTTGTACTGATATCTGCCTCGCTTGTTGTTTCTAGGCTCTAAAAACATATTTTTAATTCAGCGATTATTTTTTCATTTTTTCGATCTGTAGCATTTTTTGGGGATTTTTAGGTGTATAATTTTGAAATAATTGTGTACTTTTCTATCTACGTATTTTAACAGTAGAATACGCTTAAACGTTTTTAAACCCGCTCTGTAAACGCTGCACTGGGTTATTTTTCATTTGGCCTATGAAAAACGTCCAGTATTTTAACAGTAGAGCGCGCTTAAATCGGTTTAAACGTGTTCTGTAAACGCTGCACGTGTTATAGATCCCCGGTGAAATCATTTTTTGAGAGATTTTCATTTGACTGATAATTTACTCATATTTTTCTACCCCGTTGTAGTGTTTTTATATTTTTTGGAGTTTTCGTAACTTTCTAGAAAACCAATTTCGAAAATTTTTTGATAGTTTTTTAGGAAATAGTTATTTTGTTAGAATACTTCCTATAGTCAAGAATTATTTAAATTTATTTCAACAAATGAAAATACAATTCTTACCAGGTCGAAGTTTATTATTTTATTTCCCCGAATAAAACCGAAAGTTTTTATTCCTTCTTCGGAAAACCCGGCCAATGTTTTCATATAGGATTCGACCACATTTGTCACGTAGTCCCAGGGGGTGTCGTATCCTACCAAAATATCCAATTTTTCACTAAGCCCCGTTGCTCGATTTTTGAATTTTGCCTTGACAAAATGGCAATTTTGCACCAATTTTACTATCAGTCGGGTCGTACTTTCGTCGATCGAGTTGTTGAAAATTCGTCCCAAACCTTGTTCGGGCCCTCTTATAAGCGCGAAAACATTACCAGTTTTATTTTCGTGATTTTGGCCCAGTGGTACCAAGTTTGTTTCAAGAATTTCACATTTCCCCGGTGAATTTTCTACTAATCTTGACATTTCGTCTAAGAATTTTAGCCATGCATTTTCGGCGTACACAGTACCTTCATTTAGGTTTCTGTGCAGTTTCATTTTCCCGATTTCAATTTCTAAAAATTTTAAAAGTGTTTAGTAATTTTTTGAAAATTTTTTGGCATTTTTATTTTTGAAGTGACATTTGTCTTTTTATACTAACTAATTTTTTGCTGCATTTTTAAGCAAAGCAAATTTTTTGAAAAAACACAAAAAAAAAATAGGGGGCACCGCTATTCTTGTGTTTTTTGACCCTTTCTGCCTTATTTGGTTTATCCATTAGTATAGTATTTTAGTATGTCCCATAGTTTTTCTCGTTATGGGCTTACACGTCCCTCTAGTCGGGCATCTTGATTCGTGATCTTGGCCCAGCTTATAGAGTTTCTAGTTTTACCATATTGTATCTGGTGGGCCGTTAGGGATTCGAACCCGTAGTGGTGCGCTTCCTGGACGGTTCCTACCGCTGCGCTACAGTGCCCCGCCTTATAGTTTAATCGAAACTTGGCCAAAAGTTATAAAACGCAGAAATATTTTTTCGATTTTCAACTAGATTTAATTTAATAATTTTCTAACATTTTGAAAATTTTTTCATGACCTCGGGGTACTTTCAACGAATTTAGAAATTTTCCGTGATTTGGACGTCATTTTTCTGACTTTCTCTAGTGTTTTGACGTGACAATTATTTTTTGCTTGCGAATTTTGGTCGGTGTTTTTCTCTTCCCATTAAATTAATATGCAGTTAACGGCCCCGGTGTCGCAGTAATAATTTCTCGTTTTTTATTTCAGTATGGAAAGTCACGTTGTTCGGCCCGTTGTCTCAGGTTTTTGTTCGTTATCGATTTTCTCTTCGTTTTAGTTGGGATACTCGATTTTCATTGGCCAATTTCTTTTTCTTGTTTTTCTCCATTTCATTATTTTTGTGGATTTCTATTTTCTCCCTTTTCTTGTTCTTTTGAAGCTTACTTCTACCCCCGTAGTTATGTAGTTCCATGTTCGAAATTTTTTCCAAATTTCGGACGCATTTTCGTTTTCACCAAATTAGGCCCGTTTTGCCGGTTTCTTTGATTTGGGGCGTTTAGTTGGTGAAAATAATTCGTTTCTGGATAAGTTGGTTTTAAACCTTACGGACATTCGCGAGTATCTAGAATTGTTTTAGCCACCCCGGGGTATTTGCAAGCGTATTATTTGGAAATTTGTTATTTCTGTAATAATACTTTTTAGACCCCGAGTGTTAAAAACGCTCACTTTTAAGGATTAGTTGAAGTCAACTTGAAGAGTTAAATTCTCGATTATCCCAGTTATACCGTATACTTGGATTTAAAGGTTAAAATTTTTATA
>SCLH01000812.1:74463-93263 GCA_004367855.1 Oikopleura vanhoeffeni
TCACTATATCTTAAATCATGTCTTCGTTTTGTTCTCTTCCTCTTGTTAAATACTCTGAATCATACCTTCTTCTTAAAGCGAACCTACGGATCGCAGAAATGACTCCGAAAGCCCTCATTTATGCCGCGAATTAAAAAAATTTTCATCACACCCAAACTTGGCCGAATTGATAAGCCGACCCATCCACCGCGTCAAATTTGATAAATTATACTCATGAAGAAAAATATTTTTTTCGATGCGGTAAAATGTGTGTTTTTTCCGTCTTTGTTCACAAATTTAAATTTTCGATTTTGACGTAGAAATCGTATAAAATAAAATTTAATAAATTTTCAACGGTGGATGGGTCGGTGTTAACAGTTCCTAATTAATAAAAAATAAAAAAATGAATTTTACTTTAATTTAGACACATTAAATAGGAAACGCGCGTTTTTTAGAGTGTTTTTTAAAAGAAGATTTATAAAGTAAAAATAATCGATCTGAAGAAAAACAGATTATACGAAGTAAGCTCAAAGTGGCAGCTTTTGTAAGAAAAAGATTTTATCCAAAAATTTTGAAGTGGCAAAAAGTTTCCCATCAAGAGACAAAAAAATGAAAAAGGGCAAATCTGTCAAATAGCACCGACCCCCTTAAGTTAAAAGTAAAAACAAAATAGAAATTTCAAAACATAATTTACTGGCCATCAGATGGCGATTATTTTTTAATTTACCAAACCCCTATTAATTTATTTTTAGCACAATGCTTCTGACGAGGATGTTTGTCCAATTGATCTAGGGAAAAATAAGCGAGTCAGGGTGACAAAATTCAAGGTAAAATTTAAATTCTTAAAAATATGTTTTGTTTAAAAAATTATTTTAGATGAAATATCTTCTGATTGATATCCGTGATACTTACATGAAAGATGGAGAAGAAAGACCTGGCTCAAAAGGAATTGCTCTCAAACCAGAACAATACAATAAAATAAAGGTATTTTACGCACTTAATTAATTAAGGGGTTAACTAATAGATAATATTTGCTGATTACTTATCTGGTAAAAAGGAAAATATATTTACTCGGAATCAAAAAATATTGGCAATTCAATAACAACCATTCGTCGCAAAATTTCTTTTTTAGCGTCTCTAGAGAAAAAAGTGAAAAACGTTATTCAAAATCGATCACAAAGAAAATAATCTCTTAAATGTCAATTAAATAACATCAGAAGAAAAATTTCAATCATAATAAGCCCAATCACGCTGAATCCAAATTTTAGATTTTTTTCAAGATTTCTAGAGTTTGAAAAACAAAAATTTTGAAAATAAATGATCCGCAATGCAGATTCCCCATTAATAGTCATGTTCTTTCCTGAACTTTTGAGTTTTTAAACAATTCAAATGAGACGCCGAATCTTTTTGAAATCTCGAAATTGCCAGTTTTGAATGCGTTTTACCAGTTTGTTCACATAATGTGAGAGGTGAAAAACACATTCAGTCGAATTGCTGACAATTTTCCAAGAATATTCTGAAAGTGATATTTTCACGCGCTACAATTTATAAATAATTCAAGGAATGTTTAGCAAATTTTTTTTTCCGTTCTTACCTTACTCTAAATACCCACATCTTTCCAAATATACTTTTCAGGACATGCAAGAGGAAATAGACGAAATGTGGAAGAATTAGAACTCTTGATGCTGCTGAACCAGAACTGCCAATATATTCTTCTTTCTATTTTCTGTTATATCTCATTTATTAGTACAAAATGATTAGTACAAATATTATAATAAAGTATAAGAAAAAATAAAAAGATATTTGAAATTTTACACTGATTTTTTCAATTTATACAGGCGTGGTTTTTTTCAGAGCAATCAAAAAGGAAGTAGCAATCAGTTTTTTTGCTGATTGCGGTTTAGCCGGTCATCAAATCGGTGAGGAACAAAGTGCATTACGCGTACCGATGACTATGGGCTACAATTGGAATTTATTGAATGGAATCTACCGTTTTCGAGAACATTCGCTCCGATTTATACCTGCTTTTTAGGTGTATTTTCCCAAAATTCCGCCTTTTTTAGCTGATTACCGGTGAATCGATCGGTAAGAGACAAAATCGAGACCTTGTATCAACTAATTCACCCTGAGGTAGCTTTTTTTTAAAGGGACCCCCCTCCTGTAGACCAAACGGTAAGAGATCGGGAAACGCTTTTTTGTATCGATAGCTAAGAAGATTTAGAAAGAGAATTTTGTCGATTTTTGACCGACCACAGTTGACCGGTAATTCGAAACAGGGATAAGATTTTACAGTTCTATCGCAGAAAATACCCATAAGGTACAGGTGTAAGAAAGGTGGCGATCGATCGAGTGTAGTGGGTGGGTAAATTTTTCGAGGAGAAAAGTTTTTTGTCGTGGCCTTTATTTTGAACCAGACACACCTGGTGGAGTAAAAAGAGAAAGTTTTGATGGTTACTGCGACAACTGGATTTTGATCTGAACTAAAAATGTATTTCGGCGTATTTTTCAGAGAATTTTGGCAATATTTATTTGACGCAGCAGAACTTGGTGGAAGTAGAAGATGAAATTTCACGTGTATACGTCGGACTGGCGTATAGCATAATTGTAACCTAAAAATGTAATTTCCGGGATTTTGCAAGAGAAAATTGGGCAGATTACCCTATCTTGACACCAGACACAGATTGTACACCACTTGGTGGTGTCGTGGGAGCAACTGTTTTGTACCAAAGTGAAATGGTATGATATGTGATCTAAAAACGTACTTCGGGTACACTTTTCATGAAAATCTGGCTTGATTTATGACACTCAGACACCACTGGTGGTGTAAACAGATTTCTGGGAGAATTTGCATATTTGGGTTAAATTTATGGGTTATTTAAGCTCATGTTTTTTAAGGAAACATGTTAGGCATCGAATGCGCGTCATGTGTTCAAGTTGAAATTTTCCAAATTTACTTTTTTCAACTTGTATTTGATTGCGTATTGGGCGGAGAAGTCTTAGGTCTGGTATTTTTGGTGCAAGTTATAATGAATACATGTAACAAGATCTTCTGATAAGCTTGAAAAAAATCAACGATATGATGTAATTTTTTCATTTTTATCATAAATAATCTTAATTTCTTGTTCCGTGTCGCCGCACGTGTCCTGTTATCGGCGAGTAAGATGCAGTATGGCCAAGTTATGTCGAGAAACTTTCGGGCGGATATAGGGTCCCTGGAAAGTCTATTTTTGTATAAAAAAGCTCACTAAGGGTTCAAATTAACTTTGAAATGAAGGTAATAAATGGAACGCGTCCCTTAAGTATTTGCAAATCTTAGTGAATCAATCTGGTTATGTTTTATTTTTATAAGATTTCTGCACTACTGATAAATAGTTCCGCGGGTTCAGAACGATTCAGTGGTTGCCGAGAAGATCCACATTATTTCAACTGTCGTTGAAGATAATCATTCTTTTCAGGACATAAAGAATAGATGTGCACCGGCCCCTTGTCTCTGTAACTGGCTCCGAAATTTCGTGTTAAATATGGACAATGTTGTCATAGAGAATTTAAAATTAAAATGAGATGCAAAGAATGTGAAGCGAGCTTGGGAGAAGTTAATCGATTAAATAAGGGCGGGGTGTAAAAACAGCAAAGAAAACGCATAGAAAAAAGAAAACATACGACGCAAACGGCCAGGGCGAACGCGTTGCGATTGCCGAATTTGTGAAATGATAGGAACCTAAAATCAAGTTCAGAGCTTTAATCCTTGTAACTGTACTGCGTTATGAGAGTTCCAAGACGCATATTTTTTCTTTTTGGAAAAGTTACATAGATTAGTATATTTTTAGGTTAACTAAAACCAGTCTCATATCAGTCAAAACTTCGTGTTCACTCCAGCAGAGATGGTGTCTGGTGAATATAAAAGATATTTCGCACAATTGTTCTCTTTGAAAAATACCCCGAGATAGTTGATTGGTTGATATGGCTTATGTTTTAGGGGATTGACGATGAACTACCCCCAAGTGTCGGGATAGAAAATTTCGTTTTACTCCCACAGGTGTGGCTGGGTGTCAAAATAAGAGTATTCTGGGCCAATGTTTCTCTGAAAAATACTAGGCGGAAATAATTTTTAAGGTTGACATAGAGGGGAGATTGCATACAGTGTCGAGAACAATGTCGATGTTTCTGTTCCACCAGGTGTGCCTGGTGTAAATAAAAAGCCAAAAATTTTTTTGAACAAAACCACATTTTAAACATGTTTACTATTGGTAGTTCTCTAATACTGAATTTCCGATTTTTCGAGTGATTAACCGGTCATGGTGGGGGTCAAGAATCGAAATTTCTTCTCTTCGGCTAATAAGATTTTTAGCTATCGATACAAAACGATTTTCCCGATATCTTTCGTTTGGTTTCTACGAGGGGGGTCTTTAAAAGCTACTGGAGATACATTGAGAATTTTATGCTCGTATGTTTACGGTTTTCGGACATTCGCTCCGATTGCCCATTGCTCTGAAAAAAACCCCGCCACAGTATATTTTGTTATATATCTATCCTTAATTAGACCGAATTCCATATTATTTTAACCCTTGGGAACATAACGATTCGATAAAGCTAGTATCGGTGCTATCAGTAACTTACTGACAGTAAGACCTTTTGCCAGTAAGCTATTGGCGATATGCTTTCTTCATAACCGAATACGGTAAAAATGACGTTTTTTTAAAATTAATTAAAAGTCAAGGATTTTGAGTATTCAAAACATTTAAATTTTTTGTTTAACCCCCTCACACCCTTTGACTATCTGAAGGCAAAAAAATTTTCGGGAGCCAAAACGGCGCAGAAATAACATCGTCACAGACCTACAATTCAAATATGTCATAGAGTTTGCAATTTTATTTCCAAAAATATTGTTGAAAATTTTATACGATTAGCCGTTCGAAAGTTATTTTTTCCTAGTTTTTGTTAGAATTTTCGCCAAAATTTCTTAAAAAAATAATTGTGTGAAAACGATACATAATATCAAAAATCTGAGGAAGCCAGTTTTTAGGAAAGTATTTGAGGATTCTTTTGATATAAGTTCATTTTGTCTGCAGTCTCTATATGAAGAATAATTTTTTCACATGTTTTTTTTATGAAACTCAAAATAATAAAAAAATCGAATTTTCGAAAGAATTGAACAGCAATTTGACCTAAATAAAGCCGACAAAGACAAATCGATCAAATGTAGAACATAAGATGGTAACTGATTTTGAGTTTTCAGCCTGATTAGCAATATTTTTCACACCTTCTTTACTAATCATATATTTCGACGCGCACGATATGCATAATTGTTTTTGTAACAAGATATCATATTTCAAATCTGAAGACAGCTATAAAATACTTAGAGTTTCACTTGTAATTTGTAACTTCAATCCCCTTATTCACACTTTTGTTAATATCCCGGGCCCTACTACTTATAAAACACACTACGTTTCCTTAATCAGGGGCCGTTGATATTAACAAAAGTGTGAATAGGGGATATGTCATTTGTTAAAAATCATGTATGGTTTTTCAAGAAATACCAAAGTGATGTGAACCTCTCTTTCTCTTCGCAGTTATCTAGTTCACAAACTTCGAAATATTAAAATGTTACGTGTTATTCACCTAATTCTATCCTTGATCTCAATCAGTGACAAATTTATTTACTTAAGTAAATTGATATCTTTTCCAGTTTTCCCGTGATAAGCGCTCAAAGTAGTGCCTTCAGAAAGGCTTTTGGGTGTGAGGCGAAGTTCTCGTTTCTGGGTGTGAGGAGGTTAAACAAAAGTTTTACAGAATCCTATTGAAATTCTGAACAAGTAAATTGTTTTGAAGATGGGCGTATAGCATGACAGAGGAGTTAGAATGATATGCCGTTTCTATAAGGATATTATAAATTTCGGTGTAATTTTATCGTTTTTTAATCAGGAAATAAATAGCTAACAATGCAGTTTTACATAAATACAAACACTTTTTGAGTGTTTGGTGAAAATTTCAACTACAGTGAGAGTTTTTAATAAAGTGAATATATGTTACAATAAATATTCACTTAATTACAAAGAATTTAATGAAGATTTCTCAACCGAACCCCGACCATTTACAGCGAGTGTGAGAGGCTCAATCATTAATAAAGTTATGGCATTTTCAAAAATTGTTTATTCATGCAGAATTCGTTTGATCACCAAACTTTGATGGTATATAATTTTCAAATTGTGAT
Source organism: Oikopleura vanhoeffeni (assembly GCA_004367855.1). Classification (NCBI taxonomy): domain Eukaryota; kingdom Metazoa; phylum Chordata; class Appendicularia; order Copelata; family Oikopleuridae; genus Oikopleura; species Oikopleura vanhoeffeni. Next base: position 80,654 of record SCLH01000812.1, read on the forward strand.
CCTCGGAGTTAAGAAGTTTAGTTCATTTTAGTATAGATTCGTATGTACGAAAAAAATTAAAACCTTAGTTGCCAAAACGGCACTTTATTTTTGAAGATGATTTCATTATCTGATATAAAATTTAAAACGCGAACAATAAACTGTTTCTGAAGATAGTATCTTCAAGATACTTTATTCTTTAAATTTTAGCACAGGAACATATTTTAAGAAAAAAAATTATACAGGATGCGTTTTTTTATATAAGATTAATTTAATTTGAAACCTTCGACCTGGGAAAGCCCATCATTTCAAATGCGTCTATTTGATCCTTTTACGTTTCAATTTCAGTTGATATTTTCAAATTTCTTATCAATGCGTCAGCTTTGGTGTAATATCCGTCACCAGCATAAATTTTCATATCTGTGAAAATTTCTGGACGCATGTTTCGTTGTCTAAAATAATTAAGTTTTCCGTGGTGATTTATCATATCAACAGTAAAATCCCAACCACCATCTTCTTGCTGTGAAATGTTAACAAAAAGTTTGACCCCTGGAATCACAGAAAAAACAGTTCCGCCAAGGCACGAGAGCCGATATATCGGCTCTTTCTTATCACACAGAAAGTAAGAGAGAGTCATACTCAAAACCGTTTGTAAGACTTTCCATACAGGAAATCTGAAATAAATCACGTGACGAAATAATCTCAAAAAATGAATTTAAAATATGTCAAATAAATCTCTTATTTCTGAAACTAATAAGATACTGACGTTTGGAAAATATTATTCATGTCATAAACTCTTAAATTGAGGTGTGTATTAGTCCTCAAAACTTTCCGGCGTAATTTGAAGTACTATTTGGGTGACTGGGCCAAAACCATTTCTTAATTGAAGGTCAGCGGTGATCGTTTCGGACTTGAGTGTATGGTAAAAAGTCTATAAAACTTCTGAGGAACCACGTTACTTTTTTTCAAAAAATTGATTTAAGCAATTTTGGAAAAAACGTACTACTTTTTACCAACCTATTCCTCAAATATACAGGTCAGCGTGGATCATTGTTGGGGCTATAGTGTAATGGGAAAATTCTTAGAAGTTTTTTTCTGATCACGATGAAAGGGTTAATTTTGTGATTTAAATTAATTTTTGTCAAAAAATAAGTACTGTAAGACCGTTAAAAATTTTCAATAAAAAAAACGCACAAACGTCATTTGTCTTAAAGTTATCGATAACTTTAAACTGGTCTTGTCATTATGTTTAATGCGTCGTAAAAGTGCGATTTAATGGGTAATGGTCACACTGTGTCCGGAAATCGAGTCTACGAGTTAACATTTATAGAAATTTCAACATATGAAATAAAAAAATTAAGCAATTGAAAAGTTATATTTCTGGAGATTCATTTTATTTATTTTTCAAAAAACATTTCGAAATTTTGGTGATTGCTGATTGGTTGACAAATAAATTGCTGAAAAGTATTTGACCCCGAAAATGAAACTCGTACGGTTAAATTAGACTAGAAAGGATACTTATGTTGAAAATCGGCCGATTTGAGGCTCATTTTCAACGAAATTGAATAAAAAACATAAAATCGTATTAATCGGCCTTCGCGCGAGTCGGAGCTCATGATTTTTTTTCCAAATTTTAATAATTGATATAAATATCGCGTAGGCGCTAGCTTGATATCATTTTTTTTAAGTGATTTTTAGGTGATTTATCAATTTTGCTCTCTTGCGTCACTTGTGGACAGTTTTTTTAACTTTCAGGGCCATTTTCGTGATCTCGGGAAGATTCGCCATGTGGTGAAATTTTGTGGTCAAATTGAGACATTTTCGACGTCAAAATTGAGTCCTGTGAATACCTCTCGAAAGTTGAACTACACTTCATGAGATCCGAGTCGACTCAAAAATTTTTCCAGTGAGCATAGGTCTATTATCGATTTGATTTCACATGCCGCAGCGCGCTTCGTGGTGAAATTTTTAAATAAAATTTTCTTCTCGAAAATTGTTTCGCCTCGGTGACTGTGTTAACACATGAGCTCAAAAATGAAAGAAATATGAGCCGCATCGATTTCAAAAGGTTCTTATCGTGATCGAATCCACCATTACAGAGAAAAAATGAAGCGTCTTTTTGTTAGCTGTTTTTGATGGGAAACGAGCCATCCGTGACTACAGATTTTTCTGGGATGCAAGATTTTAATCGGATATCCGTACCGAATAACAGTAATCAAAAAATTGCCGCGATTAGGAAACAAACAAAGGTTGGTAGTATTCGGTATTGGTTAGCTATATTAGGGGGTGGTGAGGACCTTCAATCATTTTTTAAAATGCGGCAGGTGCGGCACCATTTTGCATTGACGGGAAGTTGTNGGCACGAGAGCCGATATATCGGCTCTACTTTGGACGTAGTTTACAGAAAGCTCAAGGTAGTTGAAGCTCCATTACTTTTGCAATAGGAAGTTGAAAAAGTTTATTTTTGCCATCAATTCAATTCAAATTCTAAGAATTTTAATTTTTAGTTCTAGAAAATATAGTTGGGAAAACCAAGGTGTAGCATATCACGTGATACGTGATCATCGTAGTCTTCAACAAATTTTATTTTATGGGTACAAGTTGGTAACAACCAACGCCTAGTATCTGCCGGGCAGATTCTGCCCTACCTCACACTTAAGGAGTGGGGTGTCGCAAATTTGAGCCTCTTCCGACGCCCTTTCCGCCCAAACTAGCAAAGGTGATATTCCAAAAACATTTATTACTATCTACATGAACCAACCTTCGCGGTAATTTGAATTTAACAGTAATCTGATACAATCCCACCTACGCCGACACGCAGTTCGTACCTACTCCTCCAATTTTCATCATTTTTTATTATTTTTTTGCGTGAGGCCTAACAAATAATGCAAAATTGCTTTTGTTTTAAAATTTTCTTTCGGCCGCCAAAACGCAAAAAAGAACAGCAATTTTCATTTCGCAAGTAAAAAAACACATACAGTATGTGACATACAAAATGTTCATGAGTTATACTTACTCTAGTCTGCCGAGCTTATGGCATTCCTCCCCTTAAATCTACTACTGACTTAATTATGAGAAAAGTCATGATTTTTACTTATTTTTTGAGAGTTCAAAACACTCAAATTTTGAAAAATAAAATAAATGCAAATAATATTAAAATCACTTGAATCATCCGGACCACTTAAATTCAAAATGATACGATTAGAAATAATGTGAGAATAGATTTTTGGTTGTTTAAGCAGATTTGATTTAATCGAGATTTGGAAAAAAAGGTTTGAATTTCAAATATTGAGCAATAAACTGGAGTAAAACTGGGGTGAGAAAATCCAAAATTAGAATTAGATTCGTTAATACAGATGGCCAAATATTATATTTCCATCTCATTACCCGTCGCTTCCTTGACTTATTTAATTTCAGTTTAACACTTTACGATAGCATGAGTCACATTTTTAAATAAAATTGGAGCTGGTCGAATTAAGGTAAAACTCTCTTCTAAAAAAACAAACTGTTCAAAGATGTTCTAAAAGGTGCAAAACTTTTAGATACATTGATGGTTGATCCAGTCAAAACTCAAACATATCAGATCCAAAAAAAAAATTTTGGATGTAAAATGCTGTCGATTAGCAAGAACTCTCAAATGAGTTCTTATCCTTTTCCCAACTTGGTGCATTTCAGTATATTGTAGTAAAAAAGGACAATGTTCACACCGTTTACATTTTTTGGCTATTGGAAACGACTTATCTGATTAAGTTAGCCCAAAACGGCCAAATATATTCGAAAAATAATCGAAAAATTGGTCAGAATCGAACCATCTATTAATTTTCGTGGAAAACACTTATGATGAATCTAAAATGTTTCTTGATAAACAAATGGCTCAATTCGTATATTAATAGTATTTTTTCAGAAATCACAAATTTAACACTACAGTTTATTAGACTCTTATACTATCAGAGTGTGTACACCAAATTTACAAAATTGTTTTATTTTATTCGAAAATTGGCCATAAAATTATCGAGTGTACTCGGAGTGACCAAAATCTTTCACCGAGTCGGTGAAGTCCAAATTTGGTCACCTGAGTGCGTGCTCGGATTGACCAAAATCTCAAAAACCTAATGTTTTTCTTAGAGTATTGAAAAAGTTCAATATTTTGGTCAGTCCGACCAAATCGTAAAAATTCTTCGAATATTAATTTTCTAGAGTTTGAAAATGTTCAAACCTGATTGATACCTTGAGTTTCCAATCAAAATCCCTAAAAGTCTGAGCATTTCATTTCAAGTCTCTTAAATTTCAAAATTATTCCTAATTAGAGATCTAATTTTTTGATGGATGACTAGGGTTCGGACCGGGGAAAATTTGAACTCATCTTCCCGTTCATACACAAATAGGTACAGTATCGTAACAAGGTGACATTTTTCAAACTGCAAAATCTATCTCCTCCCAGACGGTATATATAATTGAGCTCAAATGTTCACAGATCACGTAACGGTAATATGTCAATCTTTTCTCACGGGGTTTTTTTGATCCGGCGACAGAACAATTCNTTTAAAAAATAAAGGAGAAATTCTCCTGGAGAATATGGAAAGAAATTTTGAAATATCATCTAATTCGTCCGTAATCGTTGAAAAGGTGCTCAAAATGGCTGTTTTTGGTATATGACGGCTTAAACAATTTAACTCGAACATCTGAAGTCAAAAAAAATTTTCCTGAAAAGCGTTTTTTCAGAATCGAACATATTTGGAGAATATGGAAAGAATTTTTGATACCTTGTTTAGTTTATGATAAGTTTAGGTTACAGTCCACAACCTCTCACTGGAAGGGTCGGTCTATTTGTCTCTAACTGGAACAGTAAAAAAAAAACCTGAGCAAAAAACATGATTTTGCCGAATTTTGAAGTCACCGCCACACCTCTAACTGGAACACGCTAACGACCTAAAAAAAGCGTTTCCACGTTAGAGGAGTGCTTTCCAGTTAGAGATACCCCTATAATGGTTGCTTACACAAGCTACATTCGCATATTAAGATTGCTTTATTTTGTGGTCAATTCTGTTGGTGAAATGAAAGAAAGTTTTTGTGTTATAACATATTTATATTACAACAAGTCAAAATACAGCAGGCCAGTTTTGTCTCATCCCAAGTATTCAAATGACTATGCCAACTTTTTCATTTTTCTTCACTCGGTGAATCGGAACCCAGGCCAATTTTTCTTTGAAATTTTTCTTTCAAAACTTTCTGGGGCAAATTCCGAAGGGGATGTTTCGGATTTTTCTCATGAACTGTTGTCTCTGCTGAAATCAGTAAGGCCAAGAATCATTTTAGGTAGTTTTTTATTCCTCACTTTTATATGCTTATATTCATATAAGTTATGGAGTTATTAATGATATTATTGATCACGGTTAGGCTTTTTTGAAATATATCTAGTGCCATTATCTAGAATTCAAAAATGTAAATAATATGTCACACACGCCTTAAAGTTCAATGAATTGTTAACTAAACCGCCATAATAACTTTGTACCCAAAAAAAATTTTTTTTGGACAAAATAAAAAATCTGGATTTCGCCTTTTGGAGCTTTTAAAATATCTGCTGTTCATAATATAGATCAGTTCAAAAAGCAAATTTCTTTTACTGTTGTCGGTTTAGAGAAAATAGACCGACCCTTTCGCTCGAGTGAAGGTTGTGACCTGTACCTAACTTTTCTTAAACTAAACAGTAGTCAAAAAATTCCTTTCCATATTCTCAAAATATGTTCCAGATTCTGGAAACGCTATTTCAGGAAAATATTTTTTTGACTTCAGATGTTTCGAGTTAATGGTTTAAGCCGTTCCCCAATAGGTACCAAAACAGCCAATTTTGGAGCACCGCTTTTCACGATTTTACGACGAATTAAGAATGATATTTCAAAATTTCTTTCCATATTGTTCCAGGAGAATTTCTCCTTATATAATCATTTTACAAATTTTCGAAAAAAACCAATTTTTTTCAAAATTTTTTTTTTGATAATAAATAGCTTTAACTTTTTTGTAACACGATCCATTTAATTAAAAATTGATGGAAATTATTTTACGAAAGATCTATGAGAAAAAGGTTTTTGAATGAAAATACGCGTTTGCGCGAAATTAAAGTAAGCCCTCTAGTCAGAATTATAAAAAAAATATCTTCACCAACGACTTGCTCAATTCGGGTAAGCCGACCTGTCGACGTTTTAATTTATATTCTTTACCCATTGAAAAAAATATTTCTTTCGAATCGTGAGCTAAAATTTCGGTTTTTTTCGACTTTTTCTCAAAAATTTTAATTTCGGATGTTAGACTTTAAAATCGTGATGAATTATATACTTTATAATATTTCACCGGTCGGAGACCGTTATTTGGGAGGATCCGTAATTAATTAAAAAGTAGAAATAAATTATTACTGTATTTAGGACTCGTTACTTACAAACGCGCGTTTTTATTGGGTGTTTTTTTCAAAGAACGATTTATAAAGTAAAATAATCAATCTTGAAGAATTAGATGCTATACTAAGTTATATAGTACAAGGTACTGAAAGTGCATTGTGTAGTTGAAAAAGTTGTTATCCGAAAATTTCGACAGTTGACAAAAGTTTACCCGTCCAAGACAAAAAAATTTGAAAAAGTCAATATGTCAACACTGCACCGAGGCCCCTTAAGGGGGTATATCTTGGTATTGATTAAATTGAAGGGCCTTAGAAGGCATTGAAAATGCTCCAAATTGATACGGGTGGATAATTAAGATGTACTAAGAACCCAATTCATCAAAAAAACAATTTTTCGAAATTTTCCGCATTTTTTTCGTAAGTATTTTAAAATTATGAAGTTAGAAACAATAACGTCTTGCTCGAATGTTGGACCACTAAAACTTAAATATGCCTCGTGACGTAGCCCACTATTCTCATCCCAGTGTATTCACTGCTTCTCTTTTGAGCTACTTTCGAAAAAATCCGGGAGCACTTTTTTTTCGGGAAATTTTGTTGGAAATTAACCAAAAATAACTCATTATTTCGAGTTCTATCCTGAAATTGCAAAAAGCCCTCGAGAATCTTCTTACCTATGTTCTTAGGAATTACGTTGAAACATTTGAGCCATTTCTTGCAAAAATATATCCTCGGAGGAGATAGATATTTTGAAGTCTGAATTGCAAAAATATCGGTTATTTTGGCGTTTTTAGATGTTCTCAGTCGCCGGATCACAAGACCCTCGAGAAAAAGTGGCCATTATACTTCCCGTTACGTTTATCTGTCGAAAATTTGAGCTCATTGGTACTATACCGTCTGGAGAGGAGATAGATTATATGAAATTTTTGACATGTCACCCTTGTTACGATACTTACTATTGGGTGTAATGGTTTCAAAATAATGTGTGATGTACTTTTTACGCAAGGATTAAGGATAGATCTACAAATTTAGCAATTCTGTTTTTTCTTATTAAAGCTGTTTAGTTTTTCAGTAAATAATAATCAACCGGTGAATTATGTCAAATCTGCCAGATGATACCCCTTAAGGGAGTGGGCTGTCGGGCAAATTTTGAAGCCTCTTCCCAAAGGGTCATTTCACGTTCGAAACCAACTTTTAGCCAAAAGGTGTGATGATTCCAAATAACATTTGTAACTCAACAGAACCAACCTTCGCGGTAATTTTGAAAACTTAACAGTAAACTGATACAATCCCACCTGGCCGACCTACGCTTTTAAAATCCGTCTTAAAGAAAAGACAGCGCAAGTTGGAGTACCCTACGCTCTCAATTCATTTCCATTGTTGTATTATTTTTTTGTGTTTCGGCGACAAAAACGCAAAAAACTAAAAAGAATTAATATATTTTTGAAATGATTCAGCATTTTGGGCAGGGCTCAGGCAAAAGCTATCTCTCCCCACCAGTTTGAGAGAATATAGTTTCGAACTCAATCTGCATCTGAAGCACAAAGAACTTTGGTTTCAACAATAACTTAAGAGAGTATTTTTTCCGAAATTTTGTACTTACGCGCAGTCTCATTAGTTGGGCCATGTCAATTTTTTCATTTTGTGAGCCCAAATTGTTGAAAATGGTCAGCTTTTGGAGGCCTCAGCACAGCTATCTGCCTCCACCAGTTTGCAGAGGATCATCAGCGTACGGAGCGATACTCGCATCATGAAGAGCAACAAGACTTTGTCAAGAAACTACGAGAAGTTTTTTCGAAATTTGCTTTTGGCGTATCTCTTTGGGCGCCAATAGGCAACTTTCATTTTAAGCCAAGTTTTTTGACAAAATTTAGAAGACCAAGAATAAAAATAAATGATTCAAAATTGTTCTCGTAGAAACAAACACTGTCGGAGGATATTTTGGTCTTTGCAAATTTTTAACCGAGTAGCGTCACGAGGTAAACCAATGAGGCACTTTTCATTTAATCATAAATAAATCATAATTTTTGTTTTCGTTTTTTCTTCTCCATGACTACGTATAGTGTGCTCCGCGAGTCCGCTCTGCTAAACNATAACTTATATGATATAAGCATATAAAATGAGTGATAAAAAACTACCAAAATATTCTTGGCTTAATTTCACAAAGAAACAGCAAATAAAACAGTTCATGAGAAAAAATCCGAAAACATCCCTTCGAATTTGCCAGAAAGTTTTTGAAGAAAAATTTCAAAGAAAAATTGGCCTGGGTTCGATTCACCGAGTGAAGAAAAATGAAAAAGTTGGCATAAATTTGAATACTGGGATGAGACAAAACTGCCTGCTGTATTTGACTTGTGTAATATAAATTATGTTATACACAAAACTTTCTTCATTTACCAACGAATTTGACCACAAAATAAAGCAATTTTAATATGCAATGTAGCTTTGTAAGCAAAATTATAGGGGTTATCTCTAACTGGAACACTTCCTCTAACTGGAACGCTTTTTTTAGGTCGGTTAGTGTTCCAGTTAGAGGTTGTGGACTGTACTTCAAAATTCGGCAAAAATATGTTTTTTTCTCAGGTTTGCAAAATTATTTTTGAAGAAAATACAAAATTTTTTATTTTTATCAGCATTAAAAATTTAAAATGACATAAAAACTAGTCGGATCCGATGTCTATATCACGAGTTTCAGTCAATTGTTTGGAAAACTTACAAAAAAAATGAAATTTCGCAAATTTATGAGTTTTTTTTCGGTCAAAATTTAAATTTTAAACTTTAGAAGTTATAGCCTGTAGAAGGAAAATTATACTCAGAAAAAATAGGAAATTTCGAAAAAAATTTATATCAAATAAAGTTAAAATTAGCTTTCTACCATGTCTGAGTGTCGAGATATAAGGTCCGTCAAGTACTCCCTTATATTTTATCCGTATATGTTATCCCTTATATTTTATCCGTTCAAGCAAATTTAGATAGTTATAAAATTAACACAGGCGAAAAATAAACTTGCTCCGATGTATATTTTTGCAAAATGTCGATTTTTGAGATCTGAAATTTTGACAACATTTTTTCTTTCGAAATAAATTTTTCCTGCAATACAATTCCATAATTTGGAAGCCTCAATTACAAAGCATATTGTAAAGCATAAATCAAGCACTAATTTGGCATTCCTGCATATACATCCCGTGTTATATAAGCGTTACAAATTTTATTTTGAGGGTTATCTACTGTATTTTTCAGTAAAAATTTTTCATCCTCCGAATTAAAGTTAGATATTTTCGTACTGCAGCCATAGCCGAAAAATTGGGTTGATCCTATTTGTATTTAAGGAGGAGATAGGCTTTTAAGATTTGGTCTTTGAGGCCCTCTAGCGGTTAAACTTGTAATCAAAAAATCTTAGACCAAGCTCATTGTCATTTTTTTGGTCGATTAAGTATAGTCTCAACTTTTAAGCGAAATCTATTTGCGACGACTACCCCCTTAAAGCGACAGATTTTCGAGAAAAAAATTAATGCTAAATTATACTTCTTTTTTTGCATATTATCGTTAGATAAACTCGAGTAAAATTGGCTTCACTATAACATCTTAATTCCTTGTTCAAAATAAATAATTATATTATTAACCGGTTTTAAACGTTCATAAAGTACCCGTACTCCCCCCACAACCATATAATTTCCCAAGAAAAGTGCCTCTCAGAATTAAATAGGGTGTCCACACCGTTTACATTTTGGCTTTTGGGAACGACTTATCCGATTTAGTTCTTAGGTAGCTCAAAATGACCAAACATATTTCGAAAAAAATAGTCTACACTGTACTTATTATCATCTCCTAACTTAGCTGTAGATAATTTTTAGCGTTCTGAAGAAAGGGGTTTTAAACTTTTGAAATCGAATTTCACCGGAAATGCTCTTCAAAAAAAATGTTTTCAAAATTAAGTTTCTAAATTGTGCTCAAGATATTTTTCTTATTTTCTTTAAATATTGGATCATTAATGAAAAATTACAGTTTTATTTGTTCCTTTTCATAAAATTCAATAAAAATATAAAATAAAGCCAAAAACATATGTTTCAAACGTCCTGACAGTTACTAAAACGTCCTGACAATAACTCAAACGTCCTCACAGTTATTCAAACTGATATTTTTGCCATTCTTACCGCAAATAAATTATTTTTCTTATTTATTTCAGCTTGATAGTTGAAACTAGAAAAAATATTTCTTTTGAAATTTTCAACTGATCATAAAGCCTTGAACCAATCACTGAAAATAAATTTACTTGGTCGGATCTTAACGCAAATCGTCGTCTGATAACAAAACTTGAAAAAATTCATAAAAAAGTCGTTTTTCACTAGAAAAAATGCTCCTACCCCTTAAGGGGGTAGCGGTCGCACTCTTTTTAGGGTACTTGGGGGTGTAAAAATAGCACGCAATTGCTAGGGAAACATTGAAACCCACTTTTCGACCAGAAAAACTCAAAATATCAAAAAAGTGTTAGCAGATTTTTTGATCAGTGAAACTCAAGCTTTAATTTGGTGGTACTTTGGACTAAATCCGACGACTTTCATTTTCTGAGTTTTCACTTCCGATTTACTAAAATGCGATTTTCTAGAATTCAACAAAATATTTAAAAATTCGTGCACCCATTCATAATAACAAAGAACATATTTCTCCTCTTTCCCCCAATTTGTATGAACTGCATGCTGCAAGTAAACCTATGAAGGAGATAGATTAATAGCGAAAATTTTGAGAATTAGGCGGTTTTCGCAAGTCTAGAAAAAACAAGTGGAAAATTTAAGAAAATTCCCACCATCATTATTACAACCATATTAAGATGTTTCCGGGCTCATACCAAGTTTGAGTGAAATCGATGCGAGCTCAGGAGGAGATAGAATTTGAAATTTTTGATTAGACGTGGTCTAAGAATTCGCTGCAATGGTGCTCACCAGGAATCGGCCAAAATTATCCCGCTGACAATTTATTCTGGTAGATTAATGGGATAGATCTACCAAATGGCTAATTCTCAGAAAGTTTCGAGCAGTTAAGCATCCCGCTGGTAAAGTGGAGTACAAAAGTAACATTTGCGGCCCCTCCCCCCTTAAAGCGCATCCCCTATGAGACCCCCTATAGGCTATGAGTCATAGGGTCATACCCGGGAGCACTATCTGTCAAACTAACAGCGTCAGCAATAATTTCATAGATTTATAGGGTCAACCCTGCTCAAGAAAAACTGAATCCAACCATGAAAAAAAAATTTGACCCACCTAGTCGTCAGAAATTGAGCATGAAAAAACACCTTTTTGGGCTTTGTTAAGCACCTTACGGTATACCGCGGTATAATATATTACTTATTTTATTTTTTAATTAAAAGGATCGCGTTAAAAAAAGTTAAGCTACTTATTACAAAATTTTTTTTGGAAAACTGGTTACGTGAATGATTTCAATTTCAGGTTTTGAACCTTGTTTTTGATGCTAAGTTAACAAGATCTATGTTCAGTTTTGCCAAAATTCGAAAATTTTCTCATGAGGACCCTCCCTATCTTTGAAATTAACTATTGTCGTTTTGGAGTCTTTAAGATATTTTGGTTACATTTCCTTTAACTGGCGCATAATAACTGTAGTCCAAACATTAAGTCTCAGCTCATCACTTTTATAATTGTCAAAGCCGGCATTAGATTGTCCACTCAGAGCAGTTCTTATATGCATCCGTCCAGTATCACTGTGAAAAAAATATTGCTGGGTTTCTATCTCCATAATTAGAATGATCTCCACCTTTACCAATGTGAATAACGCTAGTCCACCTGATCAAGGGTTGGTACAACTGATGGCGTTTTTAAAAACACGCGGAAGCTCATAATTAATAAGTTATACCAAGGGATTAAATCGACTCTTTATAGTATTAAGTTTATACATAGTATAAAGTTTATACATCTGCAATTTTTTTAAACTGAAATACATGTACTGGCTTATGTTACAAAAATCGAGAAAATTAAAAAAATCCAAATTTTTGTGAGAAATGCAGCCTTTCAAATGCTCCAACTTGATTACGGGTAGTTACAAAATGTACTACGATTCAAATCAACAACAAAAAAATTCCAGTATTTTTTGTTTGAAAATTTAGCTGATTACTGTAATCAGATTACAAGCATTGAAATAGCTATAACTTTGTGAATGTTCCAGGAGTGAATACATAATGTATTATACATTTGAAAATGTATATCCCTTTAAGGGGGTAGTGTCCAGCAAAAA
>SCLH01000812.1:94013-106722 GCA_004367855.1 Oikopleura vanhoeffeni
AAAAAAATCTGATATTGTTCGACTAAATGAAATGGGGTCAGCGAACATGTGCAAAAACACCCATTTATTTTGGAAATTTCTCTAAATAACAAGAAATTTGAAAATCAGGCTTTGTACGGCTGTTAAGCTCACAAATTAAAATTTATACTGAGTAAAAAGAAAATTTTGATATCCAGGAGCTGGATGAAATGGGTCCAAAAAATGGAAAAAATCACTTTTTGGACCGGTATACCGGCCGGTTCGGTCATACAAAAAACTTTTGACACCATTTTTTGAAAATTTCAAACAAATATCTCCTAGAATCCGAAGTTTGAACTCAATACGAATTGCGGTTAGCTCAGGACTAACGTTTGGAAATCAGTAAAACCCGTCGGTTACCCCCATAGGCATTTTTTTGAAATTTTGTCTTGGGCTTTCTGAAAATGCTTGTGAATTTCAGTTTTTTTCTAAAATTTTACGAATATTCTTGAGAAAAAAAATGAAAAATTGAATTTAAACCCTTTTAGCGAAATATTGAGAGCTCAAAGTGTTTATGTGCAAAATCAAAAGTTATATAACATTTCTAAATCAAAATTGGTACTTTTCATTCCAAATCCTCTTTAATTTCGACCACCAAAAAACCGACTTATCTGCGAAAAAAATTCACAACTAAGAAAAATCTTATAAGTCAAAAAACTTGGCAGAAACCCGAAGCTGAGATATCGACGCCCACTCCCTTAAGGGAGTGGGTGTCGCTGATTTGGGTCTCTTCCAAGGTCATGTCCCGCCAAACTAGCAAAGGTGATATTCCAAAAACAGTTGTAACTAACAGAACCAACCTTCGCGGTAATTTTAAACTTAACAGTAATCTGATACAATCCCACCTACGCCGACACCTACGCTTTTAAAAAACCTCTTAAAAGACACGCAGTAAGTGCCTAATCCTTCAATTTTCGTCATTTTTTATTATTTTTTTGTGTCAGGCTCTGGAGAAGCCTTACAAATAATGCAAAAGCGCTCTTGTTTAAAAATTTTGCTTTCAGCGGACAAAAACGCAAAAAAAACAAAAATTAAAATTTTGAAATGGTCAGTTTGGGAGGCTCAGGCAAAAGCTATCTNTGAAAAGGTGCTCAAAATGGCTGTTTTTGGTATATGACGGCTTAAACAATTTAACTCGAACATCTGAAGTCAAAAAAAATTTTCCTGAAAAGCGTTTTTTCAGAATCGAACATATTTGGAGAATATGGAAAGAATTTTTGATACCTTGTTTAGTTTATGATAAGTTTAGGTTACAGTCCACAACCTCTCACTGGAAGGGTCGGTCTATTTGTCTCTTACTGGGAACAGTAAAAAAATTTGCTTTTTTGAACTGATCTATTTATGCAGCATATATTTTTAAAAGCTCAAAGGGCGAAATCCAGATTTTTTATATTTTTCCAAAATTGGTACAAATTATTATGGCGCTTTGTTAACATTTAAGAACTTTAGGGCGCTTTGTGAACTATTATTACATATTATGAATTCTAGATATGGCCTTAGATTCTATTTCAAAAAGCCTTACGTGATAATAATAATCATTAATAACTCCTTAACTTTATAGAATATAAGCATATAAATGCAGTGATAAAAAACTACCAAAATATTCTTGGCTTATTTCACAGAGAAACAGTTCATGAGAAAATCCGAAACATCCCTTCGAATTGCCAGAAAGTTTTTGAAGAAAAATTTCAAGAAAAGTGGCCTGGGTTCGATTCACCCGAGGTGGAAGAAAATGAAACTTGGCATAAATTGAATACTGGATGAAGACAAAACTGCCTGCTGTATTTGACTTGGTAATATAAATTATGTTAATACACAAAACTTTCTTCATTTACCAACGATCTTGAACCACAAATAAGCAATTTTAATATGCAATGTAGCTTTGTAAGCAAACTTATAGGCGGTTATCTCTAACTGGAACACTTCCTCTAACTGGAACGCTGTTTTTTAGGCTCGGTTGTGTTCCAGTTAGAGGATGTGGACGTGTACTTCAAATTCGCAAAAATATGTTTTTTTCTCAGGTGTGCAAAATTATTTTTGAAGAAAATACAAAATTTTTTATTTTTATCAGCATTAAAAATTTAAAATGACATAAAAACTAGTCGGATCCGATGTCTATATCACGAGTTTCAGTCAATTGTTTGGAAAACTTACAAAAAAAATGAAATTTCGCAAATTTATGAGTTTTTTTTCGGTCAAAATTTAAATTTTAAACTTTAGAAGTTATAGCCTGTAGAAGGAAAATTATACTCAGAAAAAATAGGAAATTTCGAAAAAAATTTATATCAAATAAAGTTAAAATTAGCTTTCTACCATGTCTGAGTGTCGAGATATAAGGTCCGTCAAGTACTCCCTTATATTTTATCCGTATATGTTATCCCTTATATTTTATCCGTTCAAGCAAATTTAGATAGTTATAAAATTAACACAGGCGAAAAATAAACTTGCTCCGATGTATATTTTTGCAAAATGTCGATTTTTGAGATCTGAAATTTTGACAACATTTTTTCTTTCGAAATAAATTTTTCCTGCAATACAATTCCATAATTTGGAAGCCTCAATTACAAAGCATATTGTAAAGCATAAATCAAGCACTAATTTGGCATTCCTGCATATACATCCCGTGTTATATAAGCGTTACAAATTTTATTTTGAGGGTTATCTACTGTATTTTTCAGTAAAAATTTTTCATCCTCCGAATTAAAGTTAGATATTTTCGTACTGCAGCCATAGCCGAAAAATTGGGTTGATCCTATTTGTATTTAAGGAGGAGATAGGCTTTTAAGATTTGGTCTTTGAGGCCCTCTAGCGGTTAAACTTGTAATCAAAAAATCTTAGACCAAGCTCATTGTCATTTTTTTGGTCGATTAAGTATAGTCTCAACTTTTAAGCGAAATCTATTTGCGACGACTACCCCCTTAAAGCGACAGATTTTCGAGAAAAAAATTAATGCTAAATTATACTTCTTTTTTTGCATATTATCGTTAGATAAACTCGAGTAAAATTGGCTTCACTATAACATCTTAATTCCTTGTTCAAAATAAATAATTATATTATTAACCGGTTTTAAACGTTCATAAAGTACCCGTACTCCCCCCACAACCATATAATTTCCCAAGAAAAGTGCCTCTCAGAATTAAATAGGGTGTCCACACCGTTTACATTTTGGCTTTTGGGAACGACTTATCCGATTTAGTTCTTAGGTAGCTCAAAATGACCAAACATATTTCGAAAAAAATAGTCTACACTGTACTTATTATCATCTCCTAACTTAGCTGTAGATAATTTTTAGCGTTCTGAAGAAAGGGGTTTTAAACTTTTGAAATCGAATTTCACCGGAAATGCTCTTCAAAAAAAATGTTTTCAAAATTAAGTTTCTAAATTGTGCTCAAGATATTTTTCTTATTTTCTTTAAATATTGGATCATTAATGAAAAATTACAGTTTTATTTGTTCCTTTTCATAAAATTCAATAAAAATATAAAATAAAGCCAAAAACATATGTTTCAAACGTCCTGACAGTTACTAAAACGTCCTGACAATAACTCAAACGTCCTCACAGTTATTCAAACTGATATTTTTGCCATTCTTACCGCAAATAAATTATTTTTCTTATTTATTTCAGCTTGATAGTTGAAACTAGAAAAAATATTTCTTTTGAAATTTTCAACTGATCATAAAGCCTTGAACCAATCACTGAAAATAAATTTACTTGGTCGGATCTTAACGCAAATCGTCGTCTGATAACAAAACTTGAAAAAATTCATAAAAAAGTCGTTTTTCACTAGAAAAAATGCTCCTACCCCTTAAGGGGGTAGCGGTCGCACTCTTTTTAGGGTACTTGGGGGTGTAAAAATAGCACGCAATTGCTAGGGAAACATTGAAACCCACTTTTCGACCAGAAAAACTCAAAATATCAAAAAAGTGTTAGCAGATTTTTTGATCAGTGAAACTCAAGCTTTAATTTGGTGGTACTTTGGACTAAATCCGACGACTTTCATTTTCTGAGTTTTCACTTCCGATTTACTAAAATGCGATTTTCTAGAATTCAACAAAATATTTTAAAATTCTGCACCATCATAATAACAAAAACATATTTCTCCATCTTTTCCCAAATTTATACTGCATTCTGAAATGTAACCTAGGAGGAGATAGATTTTGAATAGCGAAAATTTTGAAATTAGGCGGTTTTTCGCAGTTCTAGAAAAAACAAGTTGGAAATTTAAAAATCCCACCATCATATTACAACCATAAGTGTTTCCGTGGTTCATACCAAGTTTGAGTGAAATCGTATGCGAGCTCTAGGAGGAGATAGATTTTGAAATTTTGATTAGGTGTTCTAGAATTCGCTGCATGGTGGTCACCAGGATCGGCCAAAAATTATCCTGATCAATTTATTCTGTAGATTAAGGATAGATCTACCAAATGGCTATTCTCAAAAGTTTCGAAGCAGTTTAGCATTNTGCTCTCTAAGTACACATGAAGCTTGAAATTGACCTCTGAACTTTGACCGCTTATTTATAGGTCACCACATAGTCGCGACGCCTAACCTTAAACATCTTTCTAAAAAACGCTAATTTCACTTGTCCCCCAACAAAATTAGCGCTCGCTCTTCCATACGCGGTCGCCTAGATCCGGGTATTTGAACTGCTTGAAAATCTCGAAAATTTGGCGTCAAAAACATGATACCCATTTGTGACTTTGAAATTCCTTAATAAATCGTCTAGCCCAACGGACTATTTTTCAAGAACGCTGCATGCGAATTTTTTTTCTCTTTTTCGGATAATCTCGGAATCTCTAAGCTAAATATCATTGTAAGGAATTATAATATGTCTTGTCAGATTTCTCGCAATCACTATTTATCAGTTTTAATTGCGCGCATTATTACATTGAATTCGGCTAAAATTGAAATAGTAAAAGGAGTAAAAATCCTTAACAATTATATTAATTGAAAACTTCAATTAGTGTATTTTTTCCTGTGATTATTATCTTCGTATTGAGACCTATCAATAGTCTAAAATGTAAATAAATAAATTATTTTGCAAAGCAAATCCGTATTCTAGAATTAGTTATTCGATAGTAATAAACTTTTTTGCTTGCAATCAATTCTTGTGCTGATGGTCGATACAAGAACAATAATTCGATATCATGTTCCTTTGTATCCGACATCCAGCACAAAGAAATTGATTACAAGCAAAAAAATAATTTTACTATCGAATAACTGGTTTTAAAAATCGGATTTGCTTGCACAATAATTTAATTTATTTAAACCATCTAGCCTAGGATAGTCTCAATTACGAAGAAATAATCACAGCAAAAAGGACACTAAATGAAAGTATTTAATATTATAATGTGTTAAGATTTTGCTCCTTTTTCAATATTTCAACTTTTAGTCTTATCAATGTAATATGGTGCGCAGTAAATCTGCAAAAAAGTGATTGCGAGAAAGTTGAACAAAAATATTAAAATTTTGTCAGTCTATAATTGTTAGCTAAGATAATCGAGAAATGATTTAAAAAAGAGCAAAGAACATCACGTGTACCGTCGTGAGTTACTTTTATTGTAACCATAATGTACATTTGCCTATATTTAACTATGCATGAATTAAAAAAAAATTCCGGCAAATTAGAAAGATGAATTGAAAAAAATTATCAGCTGTATTGTAGAAAATTTTCTGAAAAATAATCACGGCAGAAGTAATTTTTGATAACCGTCGATAATAAAGTTTAAACTTAATGGAGAGAAATACCATGCAATAAGGTTTTCTGCTTTAACGGCCATGTAAAATATTTCTAGAAATTTATCACTTTTATCTATTTCTAAGAAAATATTGTCACATGAGCCGTAAATGCATAAAACTATTGCGGTATTTCTCTCCATTGAAGTACTTCACATCCAAACTTACAAATCAGAATTTAGAAAATTGAGTCGTCTCGTTCATTCCATTTTTTAATCTGAAATACGTCAAAAAACTATCACCAGGTAATCGTTTTCATAATCTAATAATATTGATGTAAAAATAGTTTTTATTCGAAATAAAAGCTTGCAGAAAATATCTTAAACTTGCTCATGTGGCTTTTTATCGGGAAACCTTCTTGACCCAATGGCCAATGTCTTGTTTGGGCCTTCAGTAGATATGCCTGATGGGGTCAATAAAAGCTTTACCGTCTCTTGACCGCCAAATGGTCTGAATGAACAATAAATTGTTAAAAACGCAACGTCATGCCCCTATGCGTCATTAGGGTGATTGAGGAGATTCACCGCACTGCACTGGAGCACAGTGATATGTATCTACTTATGCCGCATAAAGTAGGGTCAAAGTACCAGGAGAATTTATCTGAAACCAAAATACCCTCAGTACGGATTCTTAGAGTTTTTTGTACCCGCAATCGGTAGATTATAACAAAAAATCAGCTAATACAATCAACCCGTACTGAGGGTTTACTTTGCAGATAAGTCTCCGACTGACCCTAACCTTTGCTGGAATAAGTTATTTTCCATTCACTGTGCTCCCGTGCAGTCGTGTAAAGTCCTCGACCACCCAATGAACCGCAATACATGACGTTGCGTTTTTCACAACATATATTTCCATTTAAGAACCAATTTGGGGTCAAGAGAAGGTACAACCTTTCTTGACCCCATTTGGGTCAAAAGATACGACTCCTTTATCACCTCAATATCCTTTAATCACTTTTTGGTTTAGAATGCGTCAGCTCACAACGTTAAAAATCACAGCGTTAAAAGATATGGCTACGCAGTTCTAACCAAAAAGTGATAAAGGATATATCCGCATGATTTTAGTAGCTAAGTCAAGTTATTTTGCTGCCATGACTTGATCTCGGTCATTTACAAAAGAATTTTCAATTTTCTAAAATAAATCAAAGTTTCAGCTGTTCGGGAACGTTCCTTTAGGTATGCGGAAAATGATAAAAATAAATTGAGGACGATTGTCTTTATTTAACATTTTTAGAGGAAGAGTTCCGGTCGGACAAAAACAAATAATTTGACAATACCGATTATGTCAAAGATGATTGTTCTCTTGACATAAAACTCTCTCTCAAGAACCTATGTGAGAGGTTGCATACGATCGAGAGTGAAACACCAAGCTTAATTTTTTAGCCATCTATTAGAATTGGCCCTCTGGTAATGAAAAATTTCAATTAAAAAAGGTTTGGTCTCTCTAGTTATTCTCCTTTGTTTGAAGTTGCACTATCCCTTTAAGGGGAGTGGTGTCGCTGATTTTGGGCCTCTTCAAGGTCATTCCCGCCAAACTAAGCAAAAGGTTATATTCCAAAAACAGTTGTAACTAACAGAACCAAAACCTGCGGTAATTTTTAAACTTAACAAGTACTCTGATACCAATCCCAGCACGCCGACAACCTACGCTTTTAAAAAAGCCCCTAAAAAGACACGCAGTTAGTGCCTACTCCTTCAATTATTCATCATTTTTATTATTTTTGTGTCAGGCTCGGAGAAGCCTTACGAATGATGCAAAAAGCGCTTTTGTTCCAAAATTTTGCTTTCAGCGGACCAAAAGACGCGGAAAAAACCAAAATTAAAATTTGAAATGGCAGTTGGGAGCTCAAGGCAAAGCTATCTCCTCCACCAGTTTGAGAGAACAGTTCGACTTATACTGCATCAGACGCCAGGATTGTGGAACAATTCACATAGCCGTTTTTTTTTTCAATTTGCTTCGCGTCTCTTGGGGCCATGTATAAATTTCAGTTTTTAACCAAATTGGTTCGACATGTGTCAGTTTGGGAGGCCAGGCAACCCAGCATCTCCCCACCAGTTTAGAAGATACACTCGCTAATACTGCATCGAAAGCCACAAGCCTGTTTGACAATCTATTAAAAAAAGGGGGAGTTATTTTTTTGAAATTTTTATTTGGCGTCTCTTGAGGCCAGTCAACTTTTCAATTTTGAGCCCAATTTTTGACTAAATTTAGAAACCGAAAAACATCTTCAAAATAATTTTTCCGTAAATACAAAACACTTTTAGGACTTTGGTGGCTAATTTTAATCTCGTAGCGTCAAAAGACAACAAATTAGCGCACTTTTAATATTAATCAAAGTAAATCAATAATTTTTGTTTTCGTTTTTGGCCGCGAAAGCAAAATTTAAAACAAAAGTCGCTTTTGCATATTCGTCAAGCTTCTCCGGAGCCTGGCACAAAAAAAATAATAAAAAATGATGAAAAACTGAAGAGTAGGCACTAACTGCGTGTCTTTTAGGAGGCTTTTTAAAAGCGTAGGTGGGATTGTATCAGATACTGTTAATATTTAAAATTACCTGCGAAGGTTGGTTCTGTTAGTTTACAAATTTTTGGAATATCACCTTTGCTAGTTTGGCGGGACATGACCTTGGAAGAGGCCGAAATCAAAACACGCCACTCCTTACAACCTTTTGGTGAAATCTAGGATGTGCGGGTTGAGGGAGCCAATTCCTAACACCCTGAGACCCCTCCTAGCCACTCAGGGGCGCTTTCCAGCTCGCCATCCTAGATTCACAAAGGTCGTTTAGGGGTATGTGTCCAGCAAAAGTCGTTGGGCTGGAATATTTGATAATAATACTACTGACCCTGAAAAAATTTGGTCGACGTTCTCCGAGATTTTGAAAGTAGGTTCAGCCAAAGAGGGCGCCAAAGTCGAACTTTTCAAAATGCACAAGGATGTTTAATCTGACATCCGATTTCAGTAATTTTGAACGAGAGTGACTGCAGAAAATAACTTAGATATTATCGGGCGAATTTTTTGTTTGATTTAAAGACAAAGTTATGCCCAAAACTGTTTTTTATTCAGTCTTTTGAACAAGGCTTTTGTTTACATAGAGTTTTTTTTTTAATCGAGTCGTTTATCCTTGAAACAGCTCTTTAATATTACGCGGCGAAATTTTTTTAGGGCCCCAGAACAAAGTTATCGCAAAACTCTTGGCGGCGAATTTCTTCGCAGTTGACAGCTCAAACGATATAGTAGGCTTATTTTGAATAATGTATTGAAGTCAAAATTCAAGTTTTGAATAACAAATTGATAGAATATAATAAAAACGGTTTATCGGCGAAATATTAATGAAGATCAACACATTCGGCACAGTAGGTGTCTATAATGGAGCAAAAAATTATGCGCATCAAAGAACCATTTTATCAAAAAGGTACAAATAGTAGACATCAATCATTTTTGGTGTGATGACACTCTGCGTTTCCGTTCATTATACTCACCGATAAAATCAACAATTTTAGCAACAATTTATGTTGTAGGAGTAGTAGGACTTGAATACTAGCCTATAAGTTAAAAATATTATGCATCATGAAAATCAACTTTTGGAAAAAATGCCAACTTAAATCCAAGAAGTTTCATAAGCGTTTTTTGAATCTTGAATGTGGGAATTGAGAAATTTTCAACAGACAACAACTCAAGAGAAAACAGAGAGTATTGTAACACTCGTATTTTTTTTGTCATTTAACTATTTTCCGACACTTATTTAAACTCGCATCCCTGCCCAACGTGATAATTTGCATCAAAAAAATCTGTTTGATCAAACATTGTCTGAATTAATTTCTTTATATCTTGGTAATAAAATGCATTGTTTTTGTCAAAAAAATCTAAAAATAAATAGTTTTATGTTTGATTATGTAAATCAATCGACTGATTTTTGTCCGAGCAATTACCAAAAAGGTAATCCTAGTATTCATTTGCCATTATTTTAAGTTAAAATTCCAAGCGGTCTCTTTTCATTTTATCCAGAACGATATCAAGGCTATTTACAATATTTCCGCTAAAGGGCGCTAGACACAGATAGCGCGTGCGAGACCCCGAGCCAACCCTTTTTTTTTGGTCGATTAGTTATATACATTTTTCAGGCCAAACTTTTTGCTGGACACTACCCCTTAAAGGATATACCTTTCAATGTATAATACATTATGTATTCACCCTGGAAACATTCACAAAGTTATAGCCTATTTCAATGCTTGTAATCTGATAACAGTAATCAGCTAAAGTTTCCCACAAAAATACTGAATTTTTTGTTGTTGATTGAATCGTAGTACATTTTGTACCTACCCGTAATCAATGAGCATTTGAAAGGCTGCATTTCTCATCAAAATTTGGATTTTTTTAATTCTCATTTGAACCATAAGCCATACATGTCTTTCTTTAAAAAATGCAGATTATAACTTTACTACTATTGTATAACTTAATACTATAGAAGATCGATTTAATCCCTGTATCACTTATTAATTATGAGCTTCCGCGTGTTTTTAAAACGCCATCATTGTAACAACCAACCCTTCGATCAGTGGACTAGCGTTTCACATTGGTAAAGGTGGAGATCATTCGAATTAAGGAGATAGAAACCCAGCAAATTTTTCACAGTGATACTGGGAGCGATGCATATAAGAACTTGCTCTGAAGTGGACAATCTAATGCCGCTTGACAATTATAAAAGTGATGAGCTGAGACTTAAAGTTGGACTCAGTGATAATGCGCCGTTAAAGGAAATGTAACCAAAATATCTTAAAGACGTCCAAACGACAAATAGTTACTTCAAAGAAGGAGGGTCCTCATGAGAAAAGTTTCGATTTGGCAAAACTGAACCCTAGATCTTTGTTAACTTAGGCAATAAACACCAGGTCAAACCTGAATATTGAAACATCACGTAACCAGTTTTCCACCCAAAAAAATTTGTAATAAGTCGCTTAACTTTTTCAAACGGCGATCCTTAATTAAAAAATAAAGATAAGTAATATATTATACCGCGGTATACCGTTCAAGGTGCTTACAAAGCCCAAAAAGGTGTTTTTCATGCTCAATTCTGACCGACTAGGTGGTCAATTTTTTTTTCATGTGGATTCAGTTTTCTGAGCCAGGGTTACCCCTATAATCCTAGAAATATTGCTGGAACGCTGTAGTTTGACAGATAGTGCTCCCGGGTATTGACCCTATACTCAATAGCCTATAGGGGTCTCAATAGGGCGAGCGGCTTTAGGGGGTAGCGGTCGCAAAATGGGTACTTTTGTACTCCACTTTTACAGAATGCTAAACTGCCTGTCGAAACTTTGAAATAGCCATTTGTAGATCTATCCTAATCTACAGATATAAAATGAGCAGGAAATTTTTGGCCGATCCTGGTGACCAGCCCCCCCCCCCCCCCCCGGCGCATGCAGCGAACTCTAGAACACCTAATCAAAATTTCAAAAAATCTAATCTCCTCCTAAAGCTCGCATACGATTTTCACTTCAAACTTGGAATATGCAACACGCAAACACTATGGTTGTAATATGATGGTGGGATTTTTAAATTTCCAACTTGGTTTTTTCTAGGAACTGCGAAAACTGTCGCCCTATTCAAAATTTCGCTATCATAAATCTAATCTCCTCCTAGGTACATTCAGAAGCAGTATAAATTTGGGAAAAGATGGAGAATAGTTTTGGTTATGATGGATGTGCAGAATTTTAACAGCTACCCCCTTAAAGCGCATCCCCTATGAGACCCCCTATAGGCTATGAGTCATAGGGTCATACCCGGGAGCACTATCTGTCAAACTAACAGCGTCAGCAATAATTTCATAGATTTATAGGGTCAACCCTGCTCAAGAAAAACTGAATCCAACCATGAAAAAAAAATTTGACCCACCTAGTCGTCAGAAATTGAGCATGAAAAAACACCTTTTTGGGCTTTGTTAAGCACCTTACGGTATACCGCGGTATAATATATTACTTATTTTATTTTTTAATTAAAAGGATCGCGTTAAAAAAAGTTAAGCTACTTATTACAAAATTTTTTTTGGAAAACTGGTTACGTGAATGATTTCAATTTCAGGTTTTGAACCTTGTTTTTGATGCTAAGTTAACAAGATCTATGTTCAGTTTTGCCAAAATTCGAAAATTTTCTCATGAGGACCCTCCCTATCTTTGAAATTAACTATTGTCGTTTTGGAGTCTTTAAGATATTTTGGTTACATTTCCTTTAACTGGCGCATAATAACTGTAGTCCAAACATTAAGTCTCAGCTCATCACTTTTATAATTGTCAAAGCCGGCATTAGATTGTCCACTCAGAGCAGTTCTTATATGCATCCGTCCAGTATCACTGTGAAAAAAATATTGCTGGGTTTCTATCTCCATAATTAGAATGATCTCCACCTTTACCAATGTGAATAACGCTAGTCCACCTGATCAAGGGTTGGTACAACTGATGGCGTTTTTAAAAACACGCGGAAGCTCATAATTAATAAGTTATACCAAGGGATTAAATCGACTCTTTATAGTATTAAGTTTATACATAGTATAAAGTTTATACATCTGCAATTTTTTTAAACTGAAATACATGTACTGGCTTATGTTACAAAAATCGAGAAAATTAAAAAAATCCAAATTTTTGTGAGAAATGCAGCCTTTCAAATGCTCCAACTTGATTACGGGTAGTTACAAAATGTACTACGATTCAAATCAACAACAAAAAAATTCCAGTATTTTTTGTTTGAAAATTTAGCTGATTACTGTAATCAGATTACAAGCATTGAAATAGCTATAACTTTGTGAATGTTCCAGGAGTGAATACATAATGTATTATACATTTGAAAATGTATATCCCTTTAAGGGGGTAGTGTCCAGCAAAAAAGTTTGGCTGAAAAAAATGTATATAACTAAATCGACCAAAAAAAAAGGTTGCTCGGGGTCTCGCAGCGCTATCTGGTG
>SCLH01000812.1:120478-140236 GCA_004367855.1 Oikopleura vanhoeffeni
ATAACCGATTTTTGGTAGTTACTTGTGATGCTGTTTAGACCATTTTTTCGGTATGTTTTAAACTCTAATTTTCCTTCGTGTACAAAAATGTTACATGATAAAAAGTTCAACTGATTATTTATTAGTTTTTCAGAAGTGTAAAAAATATTTTGATCCCAGAGGTTAATTTCGGAGAAAATTTTTTCGTATGAACCACGCTTTATGATGGCTAGGTTATCATCTGCGAAGCGTGTCCACAAGATAACATCGCCACTTTTCATAAGTTTTTTGATTACTGCTCTTTCAAGACAACCAATAAAAATATTTGATAGTATTGGGGCTAAAGAGCTACCCATTTGGAGGCCTCGAAGTTGTTTATATGTACCAGTTTGGCATTCGACAAAATTGTAATCACATAGAACTCCTTGAAGAAAGGTCTTAAATTCTTCTTTAGTAGGGATGGGTAGGGTGTAACCCTTTTTATCTTTTTCTGGTTTCAAGTAATTTTTGGTGCCCGAAAAATAGACGCAATTATATAATCAATTGTCCTATTTAAATTTATAGCACTACCAATCTTAGTTTACTTATTTTTCGTATAATGTCAACTTTTGAACAAATTTTGTTATATTGATAAAGAACGCTTTTGTGACATCCATGGCAAGGTAAATTCTGGTTTGAAAAACGTAAATCTTTGAAGAGACATGATTTTGGTTTAGGGACGATTTTGTGACATCTGTGGCAGTTTGAAAATTTAGGGAAGCTTTTGTGACATCTGTGGCACTTTGAAAATTTAGGAACGCTTTTGTGACATCTGTGGCAGTTTTGAAATTTAGGGACGCTTTTGTGACATTTGTGGCAGTTTTCAGATCATAAGAACATTTTGTTACCATTTTGATAATTTTAAATTTTTGGTAAGATATTTTTAAGACATTTAGTAATTTAATTTAAGGAGGTATATGATATATACCGCATATCTGTCTGATTACATAAAGGCCTTAGAGGCATTAAAAATGCTCCAAATTGATACGGGGTGGTAATTAAGTGTATTAAGAACTCAATCGTCAGAAAACAAATTTCGAAATTTTCTCATTTTTCGATTTTTTTCTAAGTATTTTTTAAAAGATGAAGTTAAAAAATAACGTTTGCTGAAATTTGACCACTAAAACTTCAAAATATAGGCTTGACGTAAGCTTACTTTCTCATTAGTGTTTTACTGGCTTTCTTTTGAGCCTATTTTTGAAAAAATCGAAGCACTTTTTTTTTCGGAAAATTTTTCGAAAATGACCAAAAAAATCATATTTCGAGTTTCAGCTGGAAATTGCAAAAAATCTTGTGATAATTTCTTACAAATGTTCTGATAAAAAATTCTTGATAAAAATTTGAGCCATTTTGCAAATATATCCTCGGAGGAGATAGATTTTGAAGTTTGGCAAAATGTCACCTTGTTACGATACTTATCTATTGGTGTAATGGTCAAAAATAATTTGTGATGAACTTTTTCGCAAGATTAAGGATAGATCTACACATTAGTATTTTCGGTTTTTCTCATAAGCTTATCGGTTTCAGAATATATCACCGTGAATATGTCAAATCTGCCAGATATACGAATCATTAAGAATCAAATTTCCGAAGTATAATTATATTTTTTTTTTCAAAAAGTTAGCAAATTTAAAACTTCTGTGGCGCTGATCGACAATCGTAACATATTCGTGCCTCATGAAAACCACACATTATTCGTGTGCAATGTCTTGCGGCGCACACATAAATTGAGCGCGTTTTGCACATCGGGAAATCACACTTTTTTCGTTTTTGTGTTGATGGAGATAAATTGATGTCCAATTCATTAATATTATCACTTCTTGCACGTTCACCGCAAATTCTGTGTCATTTAAAAATATTTATTTACATTTTAGATTATGAAAACAACTCATCTCAGAAAAAACAAAAAAAAATAATCTAGTCATTTTAAGACCAAAGATTTTTTGGTTTATATAATTATTTTTGAAAAATATTGATTTTTTTCGAAAAATTTTTTCACAAAAATTAACTTTTCTTGGTTGAATGGAAATTGCAAAAAAATTTGGAGCAATTATCATTCTGACAACGTTTGCTTGTTTGAAGTTTGCAATCTGTCATTTGACATCTTTGGCGATTTGTTGAACACAACTCGGATTTGTGTTATTTTGACAATATTTTGAAATTTTGAACGGTACAAGTCCTTATAAAAGTCTAACATACTGTAATGTGGCATTTCGATGTCATGTTCTATGCAATAGGCCGTTCTTATGTTTTGGCTGTCCGAGGGAGTTTTTAATTAAAAAAAATAGGATTTTCAGTCAAATTAAAAAAAACGACATGTGGAGCTAGAGAGCTAAAATTCTAAATTTAAGGGGTTACTTGTCGCTGGCTTTATGTAGCCTCAGGGACATAATAAATGCTCCAAAATGACCTGGGTGATAACTAAGTGTACTACCGACCAAATAAATCGAGTCTGGTTACAGATTCATGTCTAAAGTCTACGAATTAAGTTAAAAGATAAAAGAAATTCTTAAATGTGGAAAAATAAGTTTATAACCATGCCCGAACATCATGCGCTTATAAATACTGGAGATCCGGGGTCTTTTTACCAATTCTATTAAGGGGGATTTTATTAATTCTTCATAAATTCCGTAAAAAACGTGTGAACTGTTAATAATAAAATTAAACTCCCAGAGAACGATACAATAATTAAACTGATGATTGTTTTAACCCCCTCACACCCAAATCTATTTCGAAAAAAATGTAGATCATAGATCAGAAATCGCAGGTTACTTTTGAGGAAGTCACTTTCTAGGGAAAATTTTCTGAATCTGCTCCATTTTCAATTTTTGTTCTGACGTTTCAGTAAGTAGCCTCCCTGAATAGAGTTTTGGGTGTGAGAGGGTTAAGACGATTTGAAATAAGGAATTTCATAAATAAAAAATTGGTTTTAATGTGTTTCAGCTATCTTATAGAGAATTTTTTTCTGGTCATTTAAGACCTACAGGTAGGATTTTTTTGTTCTTCGAAAATTTTTCAAAAAAAAATGGAATTTTTGGTCAATTTTTTGTGATTTTACAGGTTGTCCTGGACTCCAGTTCCTAGCGAACGTATGAAGTGCATAGAAGGCTGAATTTTTTTGGTATCAACATTGAAGAATTAAATAATCAGGGGAACGTGGCTGAAGAAACATATAATCATGATCTTCGTCAGATTCAGAATTCTCAAAATAATCGAATGCAAATCCAGAGTACCTAGAAATTCCATTTCATCTCTCTCATCGAAATCCATATTATGAATCTTAATGGAGAGATTGAAAAAGAAGTTTATAAACTCATTATAATTCAAGTCTCATGATGTTTCCAAGTAATACAACAAAAATTAGAATTTTTTAAAGTTGAAAAACAGAAATCATTTTCGCGATATTTTTTCCTTATTTCTTCAAACCTCCAAGGTTAAAGTTTTTACAGATAAAGTCTCTTTTTACAAAAAAGATATAATTATACTTTGGAAATTTGATTATTAAATTAAATTACTAAATATTTTAAAAATATCTTACCAAAAATTCAAAATGATCAAAATGGTAACAAAATGTTCTTATAATCTGAAAACTGCCACAAATGTCACAAAAGCGTCCCTAAATTTCAAAACTGCCACAGATGTCACAAAAGCGTTCCTAAATTTTCAAAGTGCCACAGATGTCACAAAAGCGTCCCTAAACCAAAATCATGTCTCTTCAAAGATTTAAGTTTTTCAAACCAGAATTTACCTTGCCATGGATGTCACAAAAGCGTTCTTTATCGTTATATGGTAAACTAGCTCTGCAAAATCGCAAATCAGACATGGACCTCTCTCCTTAAATTTAAACGAATCATAATTCAGCTTTCATAAATATATTTTCATAAATAAAGTTAATTTTTATCATCAGCGTAAAGTTTCATGCAAAATTTAGTTTCCGAAATTGTACGATCTACAAAATTTGTAGGAATAATAATCCTGGAATATTGAAAAAAATCATGTTTATTTTTTCTGAAATAGTAATTCCTACGTCCAAAAAACGGCTGGTTACCAGCCGCTGGTACCCACAATAATTGTGCATCATTCAATCAAGCAAGTTTTCTTGATCAAGAGTAGATAATCGATTTACCTTTTGAAAAAACTTCGGTTTCAAGCCAGTCCTTTGCTTTGTCCACATCGAATCTTTCATAAGTAGCACACCGAGTGTAATCATTTTCAAACGGTTTAGCTCCATCATCCATGAGAACACTGAAATGGATGTTTTCAAGGCAGTTTTTGATGTCGTCAGCTATAAATTTGTCATGTAGTTCGCGATCAACATTCATTGTGATATAAAATTTATCCTGTTTATTGTCAAATGTACTTTGGTGCGTTTTTCGGAACTGCACAAATAAGCTTGTTCTCCTCCATTTTATTGGATCTAATGCCAGGGATATTTTCCGATAGTTTGCAAGTTGAAATTTTATACCGTGCAGTTGATGTTTAATGGCAGATGGTATTATTTTAAAACATATTAGTCATCATGAAAAAGAAAAAAAAACATTGAACCACTTTTCACCGATGAGCGCCCGCTTAAAAATCGTGGACATTTTTATTACGAAATAATTTTTTATAAAATTAAATTGAATAAGTGTAAAACGCACAAATAAGATTTTTTTTACAGTGTTCGATTGTGATGCTGAAAATCAAATGAAATTACGGAAAGTTTTTTTCTTACCTCATCAATAAGATATACAGTATATCATATACTGTATTTCATATTATATTATATAGTATTACGATAAGATAATCGAGCGCACTGATTTGTTTCCGTAGTTACCTATACATAAGAAAAATTATATTTTACAAGAATACCTTTTTTCAAAAGCATCAACCGAATTGTATGTCAATTTCGAAAAACTTCGGATTTCCGTGTTTTTTCCGCAAATACTGGTAAATCAAATATGATCCCAGCCTGGAATTCCTTTTATGAATGAAACACTTTCTAGAAAGTAGTCGTCTCTTGATGAACCTCCGATGTCTATTCGAGCGAAATTATTGCGACTTATTTCTTCTAGTAAATCAAAAGGGCAATAAGTTACATCTAATCGTACCATTCCGATATAAGGCTGGATTGATGTTGAAATGTCAAAATGTTTGCTATTTTTAGCTATGAATGGTTAATGAATTTTTAAAAGTCCTACTTTTATGATTACTGCCATGATGTAATGCCAAAAATTTTGCTATTTCTGGTTTTGAAACAAATTTTGGTTGACAAAAGTACAATATACAGTGTGTTTTTTTACTTGCGAAATGAAAATTGCTGTTAAACAAATTCCCGTCAATGAAAAATCGTAACTAGGCGGATTATATTTGTAAACTCTTGCCATCGGCGATAGCTTGGCTTCCAAAATAAAATCCATCATTTCGCAAGTAAAAAAACATACTGTAAAACAGTAACTGTATGTCATTTTTTAGCTCCAGAAAGCAAACGACACCGACCAATAAGAAGTGAAAAAAACCCATCACAATATTATTGAACACAAGATAATCATCATGCGGATCTTTTACGATTACGTCTTTAGATAGCTCAAACTGAGCACAAGTTGTGCTGCACAACTATCCAGAGATAAATAAATTAAAAACGTCAGAATCAGACCATTGTTTACAATTTTTTAAACAAAAACTGATAATAAAACAATTTTAGTAATTTTCAAAAAAAAATCGTCCGATTCGGACCAATTTTTTTCATTTTATTATTCACTAAATATTTTAGCTCAGTTTCAGCTATCCGAAAACGTAATCGGATAAGTCGTTTTCAAAAGCCGAATTATATAAAAAATTTTGCTGAAAAACTAGCTTATATGTTCCAGGAGGTTCCGTAATCGATATAGTCAATAAATAACCTCCAATTTAAAGCATTTTGTGAGAGCGTTATTCTGCATTCGCGGTACGGTGTTTTTTCGAAAAATATTTTGCAGATCCTAGAATCTGCAGACGTTTAAAAAATTTTATTGTAATAAATTTAATTTTCGAAATTTATGCATAATTAACAATTCCTTTAACTTCACCCATATAAGTACTCTCTGTAATTAGTTCCCATTTAAACCGCAAGTTTTTACCACGACGTCCGACTTCGTGAAAATTGCAGGTATTTTTGCAAACTGTTCCCTCGTTATGAAACTTGTTTTTTTGTTTGAACATTGATTTTGGATAAGTAGTGTCGTCTTTACATCCACCAATAACGAAACCATCGCTAACTAAAGTACAAAAAAGTAAAATTACAAAAATAAAATCCAAAATTTGCGAAAGGAATTCGAAATATGATTTTTAAAACTGCTTATTTTGCTCATATTTTTTATCCACTATTAAAATCATTTGAAATAGTTCATTTCAACATTTTTTTGAACTTTATTTGAGAAACTCCTCTCCCTTCTTTTTCTCAGAATTATATGAAATTTTAGTGGGTCACCTCAAAATAAATTCAAGGTCAATTTCGAGGTCATGTTATCTGTTTGAAAACATCACAGAAGAATTTCTCGTAGTCGACTTTCGCATGTCGGTATAAGCAATTATTGGTTTATTATGTACACACGGGGCGCTAAAGGGTGATGCACATTTTGCTCTCTGTCACTCGTAAGGGCCTCGGTGCATTTTGACAGATACCATACGACCTTGTTATCTGGTACCTCATTTTTTGCTCGGCCGGCCTACAGATACGGATATCGCGATATGGGTTTGATGAAAAACTTCTTTCTGGTTTATATATTATTCTCATATATTTCACAAATGATGTTTCATATATCCAGGAACTTTTGTAATTACGAATTTTTGGCGATTATGCTTGTTAAGAAATTTTGGTTGAATTAAACTTTCCGAATTCAACAAATTATGGAGAAATTTCTAGAAAAAGTTCCTTACATTTATCAAAAAAATGCCTTAATTTTTGTGTTCCAAATTATTTTGCATTATTTGTTCTCAAATCAACGAAAAAAAACTATTCAATATGCGCTACTTTAACTTTTCGCGGTAGGTGACACATATTTTTTATATGGTATTGTGAAAATCAATAAGACACTGTTTTTGAGATTTTTGGGTTCGAAACTTTTTGGAAATATTTTGAAAAATTTTCCTCATTTCTGTGTCAAAAGTTTTCAAACTAATTTTTCTTGAAATCCTTAGCTGGAAATATTAGGAATGCCAACTTTCACTATATTAAAACATGTCGTTTTGTTTCTTCGCTCTTGTTTATACTCTGAATCATACTTTTTTGAGAGAAAATCGGTTTGCGCGAATATTACTTAAAGCCTCTTTAATCAAAAATAATAAAAAAGTATTATCCGAGAACTTGTGCACCTAATTGGTAAGCCTACCATCTACACGTGAAATTAATTAATTGAAATTAAACTATTTCTTTCGATGTGCTGAAATTTGCCGTTTTTTCTCTTTTTTAGAAATTTTAGTTTCGTTTTGACGTGAATCATATAATTAAATTATATATTTTTCGATGGTGGTCGAGTATATTTTTAAAGTTTCTATAATTAAGAAATTATTTATTTTGACCTAGAGTAGCAAACGCGCGTTTTCTGAGTGTTTTTTCAAAGCGATTTATAAAGTAAAATAATCGATCTGGAAAATTCAGATTATACAAGTGAGCTCAAAAGTGCAACTGACGTTTGAAATACTTTTCATCTACAAATTATGAAGTGGCAAAAAGTTTCATGAAGACAAAAAAAATTGAAAAAGTGAAATCTGCCAAATGCACCGAGGCCCTTAATGTACGTCAATGACAAATGTTCGAATTTAGCAAAAACAAATATATTCACCTTCTGGAAGAAAATAATTTACGTCCCAGTTTGATTCAAATTTATATGCCATAAAAGCAGCTAATCGAGTAAAATCTTTGGTTTTATTTTCGGTCAAATAATTATGAGCATGTGATAAGTCTATAATTTTAAGAGACACATTTTCGAGGCAATTCTTTATAACATCATTGGTAATTCCCTGTAATTCAAGTTGTGAGTCTCGAAAATAACTTCGGTCAATTTTCAACGATAAAAGTAAATCATTACTGCTATCGCCAAGATCTGTTTCATGGGCTTTCCCTCGAGTAGACCTACGGCCTAAAATAACTCAGCCGTCAGGATGGCTCTACACAGCCGAGTCCTAAATAACCAAACATCTATGTTTTTTTACATCAACCTTTTCAATTTAATTAATTTATTTTCGATTCAAAACAATATCTGTTAATTTATAAATAATAAAAAAATAATAATAAAAATAATAATAAAAATAATAATAATAATAAAAAATAAATAAATTAAGAAGTTAAAATTAATAATATAATTTTAATATCACAAAATTTAAGATTAAGAAGGGTGGGCGACATATTATACTTTGTTATTTAATTGACGCTTCACACTTATATGACCAGCTAAAATTTCCCGCACATTTATTTGGCATAGATTCATATGAATCATATATATGATAAGAGAAGTTATTTTAATTTTTTTTCGAGAGGATTAAAATTTTTATGAAAAATAAGTACTGTGAATAAGTACTGTATTTTCAAAAGTGATACATTTTATCGTTAGTTTGGTCGTCAATGCTTTTTTGACAATGCATAATTTTTACGGGTCAAAAACACGCTCAAAGTTGATCTGGCTGCGCAGAAAGTAAACATTTTTTATACGTTTTTGACGTTTTTATACGAATTTGGATAAAACAAGTTTGATGTGTTTCGCTGGATTTTTTTTGTACGCACTTACTGAGAGCTATTTAACCGGAACTTCGCCTCACACGCAAAAGCCTATATATAGGCACGACTTTGAGCGCTTATTCCGGGAAAACTAGAAATGATACCAATTTAGTTATTTTTCACTAATTGAGATTAAGGATAGAATTAAGTAAATAACACATAACATTTTTAAGTTTTGAAGTCTAGCTATTTATAGATGGTCTCAGACTTGAAATATGATATCTTAATCGCTTACAAAACAATTATTTATATCGCCGCGCGTCAAAATATGCAGCAAAATGTGAAAAATATTGCTAATCAGCTGATGACTCAAATCAGTACCACATTATGTTCTACGCTCGCTCGATTTTTTTTTCGGCCTTATTTGAGTTAAACTGCCGTTCAATTCTTTCGGAAACCAATTTTTTGAAAACAATTTTTTTTTCATTAATTTGAGTTTCATAAAAATCACTTGTGAAAAAATTAATATTCGTATAGAGACTGCAGAAGAAATAAACTTATATTAAAAAAATCCTCAAATACTCTCCTAAAAACAAGCTCGCTCAGAATTTTGATATTATGTATCGTTTTTACAGAATTAATTTTTTAAGAAATTTTTGCGAAAATCCTAAAAAAAAGTAGGAAAAAATATCTTTTGAACGGCTTATCGTATGAAATTTTAAACAATATTTTTGGTTAGGAAATTCAAAATTCTATGCCACATTGAAATTGTAGGTCTGTGACGATGTTGTTTCTGCGCCGTTTTGTCCCTGGAAAATTTGTTTGCCTATAGTCAATGGGTGTGAGAAGGTTAAGCATACTAAAAAGACGAATATAACTTATACTTGCATCAAAATTTAATCATACTGGCGCATTAAAGTGGGTCAGAAATTGAACAATACCACGGAGTTTAACAGGCCAAAAGTGAAAAATGTTACTAGTTTATGAATGTCAGTTAAAGCCTCCCCTTTTGATCGACTGAACTGGATAAATAAAGATTTCTGATTCCATTTTTCACCAACATCTTGAATAGGGTGTTACAGGTTTTTCAGCATTGGAATTCTACGATATTTATGGAAAAATGTAAAAGCAATTTGTTCAGAATTTTTCAGAGACCAAGAAAATTTTTTCAAAAATTTTAAAAAATCCGGGCTTCTCATTGGTCTTGATCAAACTGAGAAACAGTGGTTTCGGGAGTGTTCTAAAATTTCCAAAACCCTTGTTTCGAAATTGTTTTCCAAAATGTTTTCCGAAAAAAATCCCGAGATTTTCACCATGTACCGGAAAATGACCCAACATTATGAGTATCAAACGAAACGAGTGGACTAAAAGTTCTATGAGGATTAATGGCTGAAAAAGAATGTGTACAAAGTTTCCTAAATAATCGAGCGTCTGATTATTTAGCACGGGGTTTTCATAATGACAAATTTTCCAGTGTTTGTG
This sequence comes from Oikopleura vanhoeffeni, assembly GCA_004367855.1. Classification (NCBI taxonomy): domain Eukaryota; kingdom Metazoa; phylum Chordata; class Appendicularia; order Copelata; family Oikopleuridae; genus Oikopleura; species Oikopleura vanhoeffeni. The sequence continues at coordinate 130,653 of SCLH01000812.1, forward strand.
ATGGAGAGTTCTAATATATGTCCGGAGGGGCGGGAAGACGGAGGACGGTTGATGCGAAGAATTTTTTCTTGAGAGACGCACGTGATTCTTGAAGACGAAGGGTCGTAATGAAGCAGCATGACAACTTTCAGAGAATTTCTGTGATATAGTCTTGCTTCTATCTGACCGAACCAATATTCAAAAGTGAAAAAAAATTAGATTTTTCACGTTTTTTGAGCATCATTTCTGAAAAAGGATTTGCCTTTATTGACCGGAATATCGTTCAGAATATTTAAATGGACAACTGCGAAGGTCTAGACAGAACTTGTCCCAAAGAGCAGCATACCATGGCCCAGGGTTTCAGAAAGTTTTTGTGATCGGACAGTTTAGGCTAGTCGGGGCGTATCATCGCAAAATTTGAAAACAGGCTATTTTTCGAGTGACGTTTTTTTTTTTCATAATAAGATTCTTGGAATGTTAACTTCTGTCATTTTGGAAACCGGAAATTCAAAAGAACTATTCTCAGTGCATACTGGCAAGTTTGATAACCAGGTTCCCAAATGAACCACCCGTCTGGCCAATGTTATTATGAATTCTAAATATATTAAGGTCTAAAAATCTCAGTGTTAGGATTGACAAAAATGAGGGTAATATTTTTAAATGTTACACATAGGAGGTCTTTTCAATTACGGGAGCAGGGTAGGTAAGGAACGGGTTTGGTGTGAAAATTCAGCCATGTGCGGTAGAACGGAGCGGCCCTAACACGGACAATTTTCTTGCATATCCGTGTTAAATACGGAACAGGTTTGCGTTCAAGAACTCCGTTTAAACGCACTCTACTCTACGTTATTTTGAGCGTATTTTGCTTTCTTGAAACGGTAAATTGAAGTTTACAGACTGTAGGTTTTTGTTAAGCTAAGGGATACGCATCAAAACTTGATAACTGAGACTTTATTTACCTGATAACATTCCGGTTTTTTTCAGATATTAAAGGGAGGTAGAAAAAGGCAAAGTAAATTTTTTTAATGTTTCCTTATGTGCACCAAAGTAAAGCTTCGAGAGTATGACAGGCACCCCGAGACATTTTCAAAAGTAGAATTAATTGCTGATTACTTAATGAAAGAATAAGATTGGCATACATGACAAATATGGTAAACTGTTTTCAAATTTCACTTATTTCTGATGATAACGTTATATTTGGGTACAGAAATAAAGTTTTTGGTGCTTATTTGTTCCTGTGGCTTTTTTCAGGAGGTTTACTCTTGGGACTATTTCTGTTCTACATCCACGTAAGTACTTAACTAGGACCTAACTTTTTTCGTACAATTTGATTATAAGAGTCTGTTTCAAAGAAAGCAACAATAACGCTATCAAAGAATAACTAGAGTCAGTAGTGTCGTTAAACGGACAGTTTACGAAACGCAAAACCTGTCCGTTTAACGGATATGGCAAAAATTTTTTCGCTGCTATGGGGGGGCCGTCCGTTCTACTGCACTGGCCAATGAAGTTTCACACCAAACCCGTCAAAAAATATTTTTATCTGGAAGACGTTGTCATATCTGCTTCATCCGACCGATTGTGTCCTTCAAGGAAATCGTGCTCTCCAAAAAAAATCTTGCCGACAACTTCCGGTTTAGCATACCGGTTTTCTAGTGCTGTTTCTAATTTTGGTGCATTTGGACACCAGGGAGTTAATCAAATTTTGAAAAAGTCATAAGCCCATTTTTTGCTTAGAATTAACTAAGGAAACAAGTTGAGGATACAAAAAATTTTTTTAATTCCCATCTTTTTTTCTGGGTAAAAATCGACACGGTGACGACACTAATTACAGTATACTATTTTTTTGCAAAATTTTTCAAATCACCAAAACAAAACCGTTCAATCGATCAAAAAAAATATCACTACACGAACTTTTTCCCATTACACTATAGCCCCAAATGATCACGTGACCGTATATTTAAGGAATAAGGTTGGTAAAAGTAGTACTGTTTTTTTCCAAAAATTGCTTAAATCAATTTTTGAAAGAAGTGAAGTGGTTCCTTAGAATTTTTAAGACTTTTTTTNCCCTTTTGATCGACTGAACTGGATAAATAAAGATTTCTGATTCCATTTTTCACCAACATCTTGAATAGGGTGTTACAGGTTTTTCAGCATTGGAATTCTACGATATTTATGGAAAAATGTAAAAGCAATTTGTTCAGAATTTTTCAGAGACCAAGAAAATTTTTTCAAAAATTTTAAAAAATCCGGGCTTCTCATTGGTCTTGATCAAACTGAGAAACAGTGGTTTCGGGAGTGTTCTCCTGAATCTCCAGATTCCGATAAACTATATTATAATTTTCGGTCTAGTATTTTGGGAGATATCGGCAGTTAAAATTTCAAAAATTGCCATTTTTTTTGCGAAATTTACGACATTTCGGCATAAATTGTCGAAAAATCCGCTTGTGGAAATTGTGCGACTATAACTTAAAGATAGCTCTCGTAGAGGCGCACACATTACATTTAAAAAGTGGAAAAAAAAATTGCGACGAGGTCGATATCCCTCAAGCAAATGTCAGAATTTTTGAAGCCATTTTTAGCTCTTTTTATATTCTTTATGGACATATCTCTCAGAATATACCATTAATCGTCAAAAATTAAATAATATTCGTATCACTGCACGAGACGAAAATTTAAAGCATAAAATCGTCAATTGCAAAAACATTTCGAATTTTTTAAAATCCTGGCTTCTAATTGGTCGAATATAATTTTTGATATATTGACTTAGAACTGTTAAATGTTAGTTCAAATTGTTTCGTTAACTCGTAGACTCGATTTCCGGCAAGTAGTGACCATTCACCATTAAATCGCATTTTACGACGCTTAAACATTAATGACAAGACCAGTTATAGAGTTATCGATAAACTTTAAAGACAAAATGACGTTTGTTCTAAGACTTTTTCCCATTACAACTATAGCCCCAAATGATCACGTGACCGTATATTTAAGGAATAAGGTTGGTAAAGTAGTACTGTTTTTTTCCAAAAATTGCTTAATCAATTTTTGAAAGAAGTGAAGTGGTTCCTTAGAAGTTTTTAAGACTTTTTTACATTACACTCAAGTCCGATAACGATCACGTGACCTTTAAATTAAGAAATGAGGTTTTGGCCCAAGTGCCCAAATAGTACTCAAATTACGCCGAAAAGTTTTGGGACTAATACACACCTAATTTAAGAGTTTTGAACATAATAATATTTTCCAAACACGATCACGTGATCTTATTTTTTCAAGAAATAAGGATTTATTTATGACATATTTTAAACTTTATTTTTGGATTATTTCGTCACGTGATTTTATTCAGACTTTCCTGTAATGAGAAAAAGTCTTAAAAACGTTTGAAGTTGACCCTGGAATTTTTTTGACGTAATTTGAGTACTTTTTCAAATTACTGTAAATTGATACTAAAAATTTTTTTTTCAAAAAGTACTCAAATCATGCGGAAGACCCCTTAAAAGATCATAACGAATTTCTAAGTATGGCCTCCGGTTTAAATAGAGCATCTCCAGAAGTCATAGCTTTCGAAAATGCTGAAACATAAGAATGCGTAGGCGAGAGAGAAGGTGAGAAAAATGAATAATTACCGATTGGGTTTTTTTTTTAAATTTCAAGATTTCTGTTTGTATTATTTGTGAAAATTGGCCTCCGGTTAGAATAGAGCACCTCTAGAAGCCAAAACTTCCGAAAAATTAATTACTTAGAATGAATGAAAGGTTTAGGCGAGTACGCGTAGGCGTGACTTCGTCTCTGGTTTTAGAACAACAAATGATATTAAACAATAATTCAGAGTCAATTTACGAGAGAATTTTGATGAAAACATATAATAATTGTTAACTGGAACTAAAGAAAACCCTTTGAAGTTAACTTAACAGTAGTTCAAAAATATAAATAAACGTTTAAATCGTATGATTATTGCACTGTTGCCCGTCACTGGGGTACATTTTCGCGAATTTTTTTTTCTCATCCTCATTAAAGGCCTTTTTGTTCATCGGAATTTTTTTATTTTATTTTAATTCTATTGCAAATTGGCTGAATATTATTTTAAGCTATTGAAAAATGTATGTTGATAATGAAACTTTGCTTATATGGCTCGATTTATAAGAATGGTCACTAGTTGCCGGAAATCGAGTCTGGGTACAGATTCATGTCTAAAGTCTACGAGTTAAGCTTAACTGATATTAAATATAATCTAAGAGAGGACGATTTATAATAAAGTTTATAGAGAAATTTCGATTTGAAATTCTGAATTTTAGTGATGACTCATACTTTTTGCGCGAAAGCCAAGTAAAAAACTTCTAATATGAAAGTCGTCCCAATTAATTTGTATTTTTTAATCATAAGCTCAGTACGTAAAGATTCAGCCTAACAAAATGTATATCATGACAGAATTTCCACAGAACGGTTTTCTATAAAATTTTCGCAGTTTATCGATTTTGCGTAGGCGGAATGAGAAATTTCTGATTTAAAATGCTATTTTCGTACAGAAATATTGATTTTTTGAATTCGGCATATGAAATAAAATGATCCCCATCCCTGAAATAACTCCGTTGTCAACTCAAATAAAAAATCCAAGAAGGTCGAGAATAACCTGTAACAGCCTAATCTTGAATCAAAGAAATAGAATCCAAGTGGACTTTATTTTTTGATTTTCAATCTGACCTTCTTCTTGATCTCATCTCCAATGGCAAATTTCACCAAATTATTGTGTTCGATCTGCTCGAGTAAATTAAGAGGGCAAAATTCTACTTGTAATCGTAAAATTCCAATATATGATGAAATATCACTGTAATAAGGAATGGTATCAAGAAGTTCTGTCAACTCATCTAAAATAACATACATGTAAAGATTTAATTGTAAAAAACAAATTTGAAAATACCGCTTGCATTTCGGATATCTCTTTAATGGGTGCCATGACTCATGGGCCATGACTATGGCAGATTTACCCGGCAGCTTTACTTTGGCTGGTATCTATTTGGTTTCCGTATGTCTGACCGATGAAATGGTCAACCGATGGAGGGGTCAACCGATGGAGGGGTCAAGCGAATATCATTTCTAAATTATTGATGAAATTTTTGTAACACTTTTTTTAACACCGATTAATGTCATTTGACAGTGTCAAATTGACACTCAATTAAAAAAAATATTTTCGCAAAAGATTTCCAATAAAATTTCGGCGTCATCTTTTTCGAAAGTTTTTAATAATAAAATGCAAATGAAGGTCCATTTTTTTCCAAAAACGTTTTTTTTCTATTTTGGCATTTTTGACCATTTTTCATGAAAAAAAAATTTGATATTCAGGAAATTTTTTAATCTGCAGAATTGCCAAGCGAAAATGTCTGACGTTAATTAATATCGTTTCAAAAATTCTTACATCGGGTTTAGTTGCAAATGGATACTCAGTAATATTCAGGAATTAAAAAATATAAACGTTTGCAAGAATAAACAGTTTTATACTGTAAGTAATAGATAAAAATTAAAAAATAAATTTAACATTTTAAGCGATCTGAAAAAATGTACAAATCTGGCAGACTATGGCACCTCCTTAAGATTCGAAAAGAGCTTCAAAATCTCGAAACTCGCGTGAGTCACTGTATATTTTTTCATTCGGTCCGAAACAGTGTTTTTCTACGAAACAAATAAAATAATTTAGAAACTAGATGTTATATCAGATATTAACGAAGAATTTTTCAAGCTAAAGTTTACTCAAATTAAACTAGCCCATACTTTCACATGCATTGGCGATATAAGCGTTTTAATGTCTATTTTTCGGGTTATCGACTGTAATTTTCAGAAATGTTTTGCATCAGTCAAATCCATTTTTGATATCAACGTAATGCAGCTTCAGCCAGAAAATGAGGTTTATCCGATGTTTGTTCTAGGAGGAGATAGGTTTTTAATATTTGACCTTTGGGTCATTTGGCGGTTAAACTTGACGTCTGTGAGATCTGAGACCGCGCTTATACGTACTTTTTGATCGAGTATAGTCCCAAATTTTAAGCGAAATAGATTTGCACCCAGTACCTCCTTCAACCCTGTATAGAATTTAGCTGCAAATTAAAAAGAACATCTTGTCTTATTATTGGTCCAACTAAACCTTTTTGCTAAAACTCAATAAGTTTTCATCGAAAACAGGCAATGCAAAAATAAAATAAATGCTTATAGGTAGGGTCACCCAACTAGAGTGCGTAGCAGGAAATTGATTCGTTGATGAAAATTCTTCTGCGTTACGGGGGTTATCGCCACCAAAAACAAAGATTCCAAGCTTGAAAACTCTTAGAATTGTGAGCAACTAATTATTTTTTTTTATGACAATGGCCGTTCTCACAAAAAAATTTGCTATATATTATGAAAAAAAGCAATTTTTTTAACAAATAATATGTTCGAAAAATTTTTGGAAAAAAATCTGGTCATTTTGACCAATTATCATAGTTCGTCTGTTTTCCACAAAGACGTTATGCTTTTACTCACCAATTGCAGGAGAATATTCTACATGCCAAACTCCTTCACTGTTTGGCAACTTGAAATATATAAAAGATTTTCTGTTATTTCTTCACTGTGCACGTATTCTATGATAATATCTCCATTTCTTCGTAAAGTCCGATAGTATTGCCATTTATTTTCAAGGTAAAGTTGTCTCTCCACTGAAAGTATAAAAACTGTATTTTTACAATGAAAATTATCATATACGATCATAAAACTTTTTTCTAAGTATATTAATTTTTTGTGAACAAATTTTCGTACGATGTTATTTTTGCGCGCAAGTAAAATCTGGGTAGCTACCGTGCAATTTAGGGAAAATGGTAGATTGTATTATTGTTTGAACATTGGTCATCTTACGCAAAAAGGGATGAAACGTTTCCACGATGAGCGCCCGCTCGAAAAAGATTGGCTTATTTTCATAATGAAATAACCATGAGCCTGGTAAACTCAAACAAAAGTATTTTTTCACGATTTTTTTTTGATTAAATTTGTTTTCACATTGCTCGTTTTGTTTCCATTCAACTTTTTTGCAACATTTTCGAGAAAATAATGGTCGAAGCGAAATTATCTCGTTAAATATTTTGTGTCAAATTTTAAAATACACAGAAAATAATGAAACTTAAATGAAAAATAAATACTACCCACTTAAAGTTGAACGAATGGTGGTTACCAAGCAGCTGGTAACCAAAACGCGTAGGCGTCTAAGGCAAAAAGATAAGAATTTGTAGAAAAACGTAAAGCATGTTATTCGTTTTACTTTATTGCGTATTGTACATGGAAATAAGTTAAAAAGATCGGTGATCTCATATACATATGAGATTTCTAATGTGAAAATATTATATGAAAATTCTCATGAGAACGGTTCAAACAAAAATAAATTTGTATATTAACAATTTTGGACTTCAAGCGTTCGTCTAAAAATATGGATATTTTTAAATTCTAAAGTTCGAAAATTACCGATTTATAAAGCGCGCGCAAAAAAAACTCAAATTAAGATAATAAAAACCTCAAGATATTGCTGATATGTGTGCTCGACAGTAGCCAAATGATGACCTTGATGGAATTTCCGTATAACTGATTTGTGTCCACCCCAGCCTCCTAAAATTAAAAATATTACGAATTATAAAATTTTGAATCTATTATAATTCATCAATGCCGTATCATTCAAACTTTCTTTTGCCTTTCAGTAGTGAATAAGGTGTCCACACCGTTTTATATTTTGGCTTTTGGATGACTCATCCGATTGAGTTCTTAGATAGCTCAAAATGACCCCACAAATTATTTAGAACAAACTCACCAGAAACAATTGGTCAGTTTGGACACCCTATTTACTACTGAGAGGCACTTTAGGTGAAGAAGGATATCTTAACTAACCTAATACAATTTCCCAACTATCTGGTGTAAGAGGGTTGTCAGCAGAAATAGACAGATGTATGTCATTTGAGCGAGTGCTTCTCATTTAGGGTTCGTTACATGAATCATAATAAATATTGAAAAATAAAATTTTCAACTCTTAACACACTGAACTACCGGACACAGAAAATTGTCTATCGACCAGATTGATTCAACCTGATTAATACGCTTTTGATTTAAGTTTTTTAATTGGAAAATTATTTATAGAATAATTTATTCTATAAAATAATTTTGTAAATAAAACTTGAAGCAAAAGCGTATTTATCAGGTTGAATCAATCTGGTTAAGGGGTGTCGTTGCAAATGAGGCTCTAGAAACAAATTTTCCCAATTTTATTTTAATTTTTTATATGAATATATATAGACGACTGCGAGTTAGGGGCAGTCTTTTATCTGCGTACATGGTTAGGAAAGCACTTTTTGAACTTGAAATTATCAATTTTTGGGAAATAAAAACACGATTTATAAAAAACTGAGAAAGAAATTTGGACAAAACTCTCAATACTGATCTGCACAAACTATTCAGCTGCACATTCATATAAGTTTCGAATGTGTAACTTTCAAATCCAGGGAGGAGATACATTTTGATAGAGACCCTAAAATAGGGTCAAAATACTGTTTTTTTGGTGATTCTGAAGCGAAATCCAAGAAAATTGGACAAAACTTTCAAAACTGATCTGCACGGACTATTCAGCTGCACATACATATAAGTTCCGAATGTGTACCTTGAAAACCAGGACGAGATACATTTTGAAAAAATAATTCCGTCAGTTTTGTAAGCACGTTTCTGATTGAACGAGCTATCTGTCACTTTCGATATTTTTTTAGGATGCAAGATTTTAGTTCAAATATATCAAAAAAAGGTAAATATTTGGTAATATTTAGTTCAACGATTGTACTTTTGCGTCACTTGGCCATTGAAAACTTCTTTTTTGCCTTAAAATGCGACGACCACCCCCTTAAGAGAAATTTTATTAGTTGGCTTCTCTGTCCGGTAATTCAGTGAGTTGTAGGTTGAAAATTTTATTTTTTTCTACCTAGATATTCTTCACGCAATAACAAGTCCGAAAACGATCACGTGACCTTCAAATTAGGAAAGGAGGTTTTGGCCCAAGTACCCAAATAGTACTCAAATTACGTCGAAAACTTTTGAGGACTAATAAACACATAATCTTAGATTTTTGAACATAACGGCATTTTCCAAAAACGTCACGTGATCTTATTTTTTAAGAAATGAGGATTTATTCATGACATATTTCAAACCTTATTTTTGGATTATTTCGTCACGTGATTTTATTCAGACTTTCCTGTAATGAGAAAAAGTCTTAAAAACGTTTGAAGTTGACCCTGGAATTTTTTTGACGTAATTTGAGTACTTTTTCAAATTACTGTACATTGGTACCATATATTTTTTTTCAAAAGTACTCAAATCATGCGAAAGACCCCTNACATAATGATATTTACCAAAAAGGTCACGTGATCTTTTTTTTCAAGAAATAAGGATTTATTTATGACATATTGTGAACCTTATTTTTGGATTATTTCGTCACGTGATCTTATTCAGACTTTCCTGTAATGAGAAAAAGTCCAAAAAAACGTTTGAAATTGACCCTGGAATTTTTTTGACGTAATTAGAGTACTTTTTCAAATTACTGTATATTGGTACAATATATTTTT
>SCLH01000812.1:158084-207874 GCA_004367855.1 Oikopleura vanhoeffeni
CAAAAAAATAATAAAAAATGATGAAAATTGAAGAAGTAGGTACGAACTGCGTGTCTTTTTAAGAAGCTTTTTAAAAGCGTAGGTGTCGGCGTAGGTGGGATTGTATCAGATAACTGTTAAATTCAAAATTACCGCGAAGGTTGGTTCTGTTAGTAACAAATGTTTTTGGAATATCACCTTTGCTATTTTGGCGGGAAATGGCCTCGGAAGAGGCTCAAATTTGCGACACCCACTCCCTTAAGCCACAATTGTGGCTCTATGCTCAAAAGGGTTAAGGAAATGCTAGATTACAACTCAAGAAGTTAAAAAAAGTTGGTCAAAATATTCCAACTGGACCAAAAATGTCCTAAAGTGACCCCGAAATGACCTATAGACTATAGTGACCCCAAGTGGTAAATCCTTAACCGCTCACTGGATTATTTCAAAACTTGGGCAAATTATAGAACACAATTCGAAAAGTTCAAAAAAGTTTGCCAAAATATTCCAACTTGACCGACAATGTCCTAAAGTAACCCCAAATTGCAACTTCCGAACCGTTAACTAAATTATTTCAAAACTTAGACAAATGTTAGAAAACAACTCGAGAAGTTCAAAAAAATGGTCGAAATATGCAAAATTCGTCGCGTTAACCCACATACTCAGAAGTTATGAATAGTGACGTACTCAGCGGTGGCCAAATCTGGCCACCTGACTTTAAAAAATCATATTTTTATCCAAGTTAACGTTAGCAAAAATATAAACTATAAATTCAATAGCTTCAACAATTATTTGATAGAAAAAAAAATTAAATTATATTTTTTCGGTTTTTTACGATAATTTTTTCTTTGAGACAATATCGTAAATAGAAAATATTTGACTAAAACCTTCAATTGAAGAAAAACGGTAAGGAAATCAGTTTGTCATATAAATATAAAAAATAACCGCCCGATAATTTGCCACCGTAACAGACCTTTCGCGATATTTTTTGGCTTCTAATAACAACGTCNTTAAGCTTTTTTCCCTTCCTAGCGCAAGGTTGGGACCGCAAGTCCGGTAAGCCGGCCATCTTTTTTGATGTGACTTAAATTAAGTCACTTAATAAGTCGATTTCTTATCAGGAATTGCAAAAATCAAAAATGTTTACTAATCAGTTTATCTTTAATCAGAGAAATTTAATTTTGTTCATTTCAAGGGAGTAGTGTTCACTTAAGGGGTGGTCGTCGCATTTTAAGGTTTTTTCAATGGCCTATCGTTGCTTGAATTTGGAATAAAATTAGATATAATCTTATTAAATCATCCTTTTTCATCGTCAATTTATTTTAAATGCAGAGTTTGATATCAATATGAGGAAGGATTGGATTAAGATTTAGAGTTATTTAATGAAAAAACATCAAAAAACAATTTCAAAAATAATTTCTGAAAAAAATTTCTGAAAAAAATTTCAAAAAAAATCAAATTTTTTTTTTTAAATATTCTTAAATGAATTTCAATATATTTTAATAATTAGGATATTGAATGTCAAGCATGAAATAAGGCGCATTTAGTCGTATCTTTTTTTCCAAAATTTTGTATGAAACAGGGTTAATTCGTCAAATATAGGATATCATACGCAAAAAAGGGCCAAAATTTCACCTTTGTTAACCCCACAATTAAAATTGGCGCACTTTTTTTTCATCTTGGAGGCTCTTAAAATGACCGCAATGTGCCTTTTCACAATATATTTTAATAAAAACCCAAAGCGAGCAGGATTTTACTGTTTAGTCAAGAAAATCGTCATAATTCGTCGATTTTTGCAATTTTGGGTTATTTCAGGGTCTCATAACTCGAGTTTCACTAAAAATTAAAATAAAAAAAAATATTGGGGTTATCAGTGAATCAAGGCGCACATTTTAGAACTTTTAAATCTTGATTTTAACGAACTTTTTTTTTAACCAATCAGAAATCAAAAGCCGGATTGTTCCCAGAGTTTTTTTGGTCATTTGATCGAATTTTCGTCTGCCCAAATTGAACAAATGGGTGAATTTTTCGATTGTGAGTTTCGTGACTAAAATAAAAAGGTGACGACCTGGAAAAGCCAGATTGCGTAAGCCAGAAACGTAAAAATCTACACGGTTAAAAGGAGTGGTGGCTACTGCATAGTCTAAAGAAAGTGATAAAGGGAGTATTCCGGCTTGTAAAAATACTCTAAGAAAAAATAAAATGTGTCTATCTCGGGGTTTATCAATTGAATTCTGAGTTGCAATTAGCGCGAAAATTCTGTGGTGGGTGATTTTCTAAGACATATGTCGGTAATGAGGTCGCGTCAACAATATTGAATAGTGTATTGTTGATTAACGTGTTCTGTTTTGGTTTTTAAAAACTGAAAACCCGCTAATAGTGTAATTAGCTGTGAAGCCATTATAGGATTATTCTTTTTCTCGAATTTTTGTCTTAGTGTAACGGTAATCTGGTCTTCAATAGCAATTTCTATTACGAAATTCTTAACAAAAACATTAAAATAAACTCATCCTAGGTGGTTCAGGAAATCTTCAGCTTACTATTATGCGGATTAAATGTGTCACTGTAAAATCCATGGGAGGAGATACATGTGGATGGAGCGAGAAATACAGTACTGGTCGACTTAAAAAGAACGATTAATACCTTGTAAAATACTAAAACTGGTGCCGTGGTGATCTCCTTGCCATATCAGAACCTGACAAATGTATATTTGTTGAATTGTAGTTAACTTCAACTCGCAGTGAATTTAAAAAGTGAAATTAAGCTAATGATATTACGTTAATCCTTTTCCCAGAGAACTCCATGTCAAACACGTTTACTGACTCTAATAGCGGCGGTCGAATTCACTGATCGTTTCTAAGTGATTGTCTTTAGTGATTGCTTGGAGTGATGACAAGCATTAAATTTAGCGGTCCAATAAAGACCTTGTGTAATCGATTACCAGACAAAACTAAGACAACAGAAGGGATTCGATACACGCGCTATATGAGAAGGAAGCGTTTTTAAGATGGAGTTTCCGTTGAGAAGAGATATTGACGTATAGTGAATTTAGTCTAAAGAATTATTTAAGCAGGGTGCGGCGGTATAGTTTAGAAAGTTTGTCGGCCAAAACACTACCTATGTTATTATATTTTTATTTTTTTTCTCAACTACGGAAAATGTCAAACAAAAAATACTTTTAATAAAGATATGAAAGAAGAAAAAAATACGCGTAATTCTAACATACGCGTACTTTCTAATATAGCGAACCTTTTGGAAAATGTGCCTGATTGGTCCAATATGGAAATATTAGAGTTAAGATATTGCGTTAAAATAATGGGTAGAGTGAAGAAGGTTTGGTATTTTAAAGTTAGTTTTCGTTACAAATCTTATGGATGTAGAAATTAATTTTATGAAAAAATGAAATAAAGTTAAATTTTAATAAATTAATCGAAGAAAGATATGCGAAAATCGTTAAAATGTAAGAAACAATGAAAATATGAAAAAAATATGGCTCAAGGAAATCATTTCCGAAACCAAGAAAAACTAAAGTATTTATCTGAATACATGATTAAAAAGAGTCATTTGAAATAAGACTTGATCTAGAAATTATGAGTCTTTGAATAGATTGGATTAGAAAAGGGATTCACCAAGATCAAGTAGTAAGTGGCGCTAACGGACACTACGCATTTTGGGGCTGTTTCAATTTCTAATTTTTGGTTTGAATAATTGGAAATAGAGAAGTCACCGTTAGATAAAAAAGGTAGAAAATAAAAAGAGAGTTAATATTAATTTATAGGGTTTTTAGCAATTTAGCCAACTCGAGCATTTTGAAATTGATACCTCAGACGCGCTTCCAGACTTCGTGGTCCATTTCCGGTTCTGAACTATCGGGCTCAGCTTGGCCGACATCGGGATTTTGATTGGCACGGAGATCAGCTACCATGTTGTCAGCAGCTTGCCCCAGCGAGCTATAATTAAATTATTTAATATTTCTTATAAAAGGAGATAATAATTAATTTAGCTTCGGCGCCTGTACATAATTTTGTCCGGCTTCAAAGTTATATGTGTAGACATAAAAACTAAACCGGAAATTCAAACTAGAGTTCTAAAACTCACCAGAGGTAACGACCTGGTTCAGCCGTATTCCTTTTACAGTGATACAAGCAGAAAGAGTCTCTTTGATAAAGACCCCTTTCCGTTTGCCGTCAGAAACGGTAACGAGTCCGGTTCCTCCAGTGCGCTGCCGGAGCTATATTAGCAAGTTTTAAACCGCAGAGTAACTGCGCTTTATCACGGTCATTAATTCCTCCAGTTTCGAGTCTGCCTAATTAAGAAATAATAACTCACAGACAAACGAACAAACCTCGTTATCTGGCAGATTAGCTGTGTCGGAACTCATATAACGGACGTGGTAGTCTGAAGTTTTGTATAATACAAAAAGCGCCCCACGTGAGAAATCGGTAGATTTATTTTAGTTAGTTTAAAAACAAGATTAACGAAATATTTGGTTTTTAACATATAATTCCGTTCAAAGGAACAAGAAACTTGTAAACAAAAAGCATTTTACAGAATAAAGACTTAAAATAACATAAAAACACAGCATTTATATTTTAATAATATAAGAGCTTTCTTAAAAAAAAATCAAAATTTGTTTTTGAATAAAGCATAAACGGAACACCGGCAATCAGATTTTTTCTCGAAAAAATTCGTTTATAAAAACCGTGAAAAGGGGTTAAGTTATGGCATGGAAAAAATTACGTTTGAAACGGTTACCTCAATGAAAACGGACGGGAAGGGCTATTTTTAGCCAGCAAGTCAGAACTCTTTGGGCGACGATTAGCAATTGAATACGGCACAATCTGACGGATATATAAATGCATGTGTACTGTGCAGAGCAATACTTAAATACCGGAATAACAATGCAAAGATTTTGTTTAATTTTCCAAGTCAGCTTGGACTTGGGGCGTTGATTAGAAACAGAGAGTTAGATTGTTGAAGGGTGACGAAACTTGGGGAATCCTGGGTATGAAAAAGTCTGTATGACTGGCTATAAAGAGGGTTTCTCTAGATACAGATCTTAGAAGATCTAGTATGTAAACACTGAAAACGCGAGCACACCGCGTATAGTGTTACTATGACAGGCATAGAGGAATCTGGCAACAAAAAAATAATTTTTCATATTTTTGTGGCCGAAATAAATGTCAAAAGGTAAGGATTTTAGCGAACTTGAATCGAAGTGATCGAAAAATTAAGGGGTGTATAAAACATGGTTGAACTGATTAAGCTCTATGGCCGAAACCATGGCCAAAATTTTTTCGGGGCAGGTACCAGTTGGCTCTTCAAAAACGTAATTACGACGAGTGGTAAAAAGCAAGCGTTCAAGACCTGCCTTTATCCAACTTCGCGGTATGTTTTCCAGATGTGGCAAAATTTCTAATGGTAAAACGAACAGCGGTTCTGCATAGCGGAAGAATTAACGAAATTTTCCGTTCATTACGATAAGGTTACGTTTGTTGAGAGCCAACCATGAAAAGAAGTACAAAGGTCCAAGAACATACAGCACCTTGGAATCATTGACGGCGCTATGTTGTTACAGTTCTTAACCTGTAACTGAATTTCAAAAATCCTGAAAGATGGGACATCTTCAAGAGGGGGAACTGTGACGTAGATGACGTTTTGGGCAGTAAAACTTTTTGTTTAGGATCTCATGATAAACTAAAAGGCGCAACCCTGCTTTTGACGAGACGAATATGCAGGCTTTGTAGAGGCCAGAAATGTCGTTAAGCGATATAAGAGTTATTTCACACAACATGAAAGTACATAACGGTTAAATGCGCAAAAACAGCAACATAATATCTCAGAATCAACCAGTATCTTGCGGACCCTTAATGAGTCAGAAGATACGTCGGTTTTCACGCTTTTTTTGCGGTCTATGAAACCTGACGAGTTAGATTGCCCGAGGCAGAATNNNGTGGCTACGCATTCTAACCAAAAAGTGATAAAGGGATATGGCCAGCGCTGAGTATGTGGGTTAAATAGGTCAATATCTGAGATTTTCGTTCTTTTAACCCCCAATGACCCGTTTGGGTCAGTTTTTCGAAACAATTTACTTCTAAGTATTTTTCTCGAAATTTAGTCAATATAATCCAGAAGTTTCAAATGCGTTAAATTGCCCAATTTCTGAGATTTTCTAAATTTCCAAAATTTCTTTCGGGATTCACTTTTTTATTTTCAGAAGTTTTTGAGCTTAACCCTTGTGAGCACAGAGCCACAATTGTGGCTCCAGCATACCTAAAATCATCGAAAAAAGACAAAAAACTGGATCGAAGAATCTTTTGTTTCAAATACATTATAAACAATTTAGATTCGGTTTCAAGAAAATAATTGAATTTTTTTTCGAATGTTTTGTTCCGGCATTATGGGGAGTTGATTTATCAGGATTTTGAGCCTATGTTTCACTTACGTAAAAATTATTTCGGAACTGGAGATACAAATCAAATGTTAGATTAGCCAGTTTTTAGGAAAGTGTTTTGTGCATGCATAACAGTTTAAATAAAAATTTATTGGTATCTAGGGGCAGACATTTTTCTTAGGAAGTGAAATATCTAAATTTTCAACTTCAAGTATCCCATGAAAAAATTTAGTTATTATAAAAGTGAATTTAACCAATCAAACATTGTCCACAGTTGTACTTCATTACCATATTTACTCGAAAATAATAAAAAAAATGCCATTATCTGCTTTTATAGGGAAAAATAAACATTTTTCATCAAAAATCATGATTTTTCAATCAAAATTTTCGACTTATTTATAAATTACTTTTGATTTATGAGATATAAATCAAAGCGGACAAAACTTTAACGTAGGCCAGATTCTTGTGCATTGTTTTCGACAGAGATAAAAATTGTAGAGACAACTGTGACCGTGTATCACGTGATATGGTACACCTTGCTTTTCTCACTAGTTTTTCTAGAACTTAAAATTAAAATTCTAGAATATGAAATGTCGAATGCAAAAATATGACCTTTCAACTTCCTTATGCAGACAAAATTAAAATTCCAACTGCCTTAAGCTTTCTGTGAACAACATTCAAAGTAGAGCCACAATTGTGGCTCTGGTGCCTTGGCGGAACTTTTTTTTATATGCTCACAAGGGTTAACTCTTTTGAGCTTAATAAAGTTCTAGAATTATCGAAAAAAAAAACTCCAATGCGTCAAATTGGCCAATTTTTTAGATTTCGCACCTGTCCCCGTTATAAATTCAAAATATTTACATCTTCGAAATTTGGACTTCTGAAAAACTTTTCTTTGGGTGTTTGCCGGAAGTTAAAACTGTCACGCCGGTCTAGCAAATTGGATAAAGTTTCAGAAAAAAAATTTATTTGTTTGTCGGTAAGGGGTTGTAGAAGCCGGATCCGGTAAAAAAATCTTGTTTTTCGATTTTGAGGGTCGAGTTGGAACAATTTTTAATTTTTTTTCCGTTTTTCGGAATCAAAATAAAAAATGCAAAGGAATGGCCACTTCAAATTTTTTGTTACCGTACCGGTTTCGAAAATCGTTTTTTCCCGGAATTAACCCTAGACATAGTTCACTGTTATTTTTGTCGTGGATTTAGTCTAGTTCGAAATTTTTTTGCATTTTTGTGTATTTGTATCTTGGACTCGAAATTTTTTTTTGGAATTTGTAAATTTATTTAAATAAAGTTTTTTTTATTAACCGAATAAAAACCATGTGCAATCTCGGGTCCGATGCGACCAGCAAACATTTGAGCCCTACAATTTCCGATGTTTGGTTTCTACGAGTTAATTTATCGTTAAAATTATAGGATATATTGTGTCCATTCTTGATATATTTCCATTGTCACCTACAGATTTTCGGCGTCAGAACACTATAGAATAATAATAATGAGTACTTTTCAATTGTTTTTCACGATTAATGATATTTATTGTTAAAACTGGTACTCAATACATTAGGGGTCTAAATTACGGCATCCGATCTTGCTGATTCATTTATTTTTAATGATACAACTATTATTATCAGACATTTTTACGACTTTTTTTTTCAAAAAATTGATCTAGATCATATATTTTTTGCCTGTTATAAATGTAAGTTTCAGAAGTCAAGGTTCCTGAATGAGGAATCAGATTTTTTATGGTATTGATGTGAAATCAGATTTTTTCGCGCAGACATTTTGGTACCTGAATATAATAATTTGTCGTCTATTTATTGCCATGTGATAAAAACGATAAAAAAGGAAGCGAGAGCGAATAAAAAATCAAAAAATAATATCATTTCTATATCAAAAACGTCGGAATTTGAGAGGTAAAATTGTCAGAGAAACAGCCATTTTTAATAATGTTGCAAAGAAGAAAATCAGAAATTTCACCACGAAGAATAAATATATTGAAAGTTTTATAACTGAAACTAATTAAAGTTTAAAAACGCAGATTCCTAATAAACCATCAAATCAAATTAGTGGTTATAAATATAATATTTTTGGCAAAAAACAAAATAAACACAGAATATAAAAGGACTTTTTACAAGAACTTTCTGTAAGTCGATTGAAGCTCAAATGATAGATATCCGAATTCAACCTAGAGTTCCTCCAAATCTCGCACCAACGCTGTGTCGACGTCACTCAACGATTGAGTTGGAGTAATATTTTGTGAGAGTGCGAGATTTTGACGAACTGTGTGTCGAATTAGGGTAGCAGAATTTTGCGGAAAATTTTGGACAAAATTGGTGTTTTAATATACAGAAAGCGAATCTTAGAGCGGTTTGGGACTGCTGATAAAAACAAGTCCGTGTGTGTACGAGTTAAATAACTTCATAAAATTAAATAATCTAAATGAAGAAAAATACTTGCTTCTGAATCATAACTAATTATTATTAACGTTAATTACAATTTGAAAATGAAAAATTATGATTATTTATTGATCTGATCAAGTGAGCACTAATAAATACAATTTTGAGAAAAAATTATTGTCCCGAATTGTGACGATTTTCGGGTGTCGTCGACTTTTTCCTTAAAAATAAGCACTTCATGGCGTAAACGGTTATCTCGCCCTTTTCGAATATATCACTAAAAATATGATTTTTATTATTCAAATAAAGTATGGTCTAAATTCTAAAGGCATAAGTTTGACATCCGATGATAATCGGACAGGTCCAGGCGTTCGACAACTTTTGCGGACGAAGTAAAATTAAGCTTGAAGATGTGAAAGCGATACGTAGCATAAAATAAATTAATAAATATTTGTAAAATAAATAATTATAATGTTTTGCTCTATTATGGCGGTCCTCAGCCTTGAAGTTATGAAATCATCCTTTGGCGTTAATTATTTATTTTTAACGAATATTGCGAACTTTTCAATAATGTTATAATTTGACCCCACAAATTAAAAGAAAAATGATTTTTTATGAAATTCCCATCCATTTGACCACACACCCGATTTGTTTTCAAACAATACAGTTTGACAATAAAAACATTTTATAATAGAGAATGCTAGGTAAAACCATGAATTGTGGTCAAACTATTGATAAATGCGCACAAGTGGCGATAAAGAGCAAAATTATACAAGTGAAATCGTAGTTAAATTTGATTGAAAATTGATCAAATTTTAGAATTATGATGTGAGTTAATTCCTATGTTTGTAAATTGAAATCAAAAATGTTACAATTCAATTTTTATTTTTTTCAAATAAATTATTTTAAAAATATGTTTTTAAACATTTTTAATTACGTTCGTATTCTATATTTTTTATCTATCAAAAAAATCGGAATTAATTTTCGAAGAAAAAGCATAAAACCACTCATTTTTTATAATTTTAACTAGGCGATATCGTCCCAATTTTGTTGATTGAGAAATAACTAGCTTTTCAGCTCGTAGAAGCCCTGTGCTGATGGATTAGCACCTCCTTAAATGTGACTATTTCGCGACGATTTTCACCTTCAAGAGATAGGTAAGTTTTCCCAAGGCCAATGCTTGCTTTAAAAGATCGCAAAGTTTCGTAACTTCTTTTTGAGCTTTTTTGCTACCCCCTGAATATTACCCCCCACGAGAGTTGAAAACTATCATCGCCGTTGTTTTACTCCCTTTTAGGCCACCCTGGAGGCATTTAGAGAATAAAATGTTAAACCGCTGGAAACGGATAGGAACTCAATCACGAAGGAAAAAAGAAAAAAAAGTCTCCACCGAACCCTCAGGAAAAATGTCAGCTATTAACAATAATGCAAAATTTGACTTTAGGGGGGTTGTCATCATACTTTTGCGGGAATTTTTGCGAAAATTTCGTAAAATTTAAAAGAAAAAATTATTAGAGAAAAAACGTAACCCAGAACTTTAATAAAATCTTCGATGAAAGTTTGTCGATTGAGTAATTATTATCACCGATAACTTATCACTCTGAAAACACGAAAAACGAAGCGTGGGTTTTTTCCATAATTTTTCTAAATCGCGAGAACTATGCAGCGACTTATTTCAACACTCATTTTGAATTGTTGTCGTCATACAATTTATTAGATAACTTTTGACCTTGATCTTCAAACAAAATTTTTCACCGTTTTAGAGAGTATAAAACACTGTGGATGCGTGAGATTTTCTTGGTTTTGTTGAAATTCCAGGCGGTAAGCTAACTATTAGCCGAAGTTCACGCTTATTCCGGGCGAGTCTAACTATTCAGTCACGTTATTAATGGATGCTTGAAAAATTCAAAACTTCCGTCGATTTTGCCCAGTAAAGTTTGAAATCTGTGAGTAAAGTTTTTAACATTCGAAAAAATGCACTTTGTGGCGCACGCGATCTAAATTATATTATAAAGCCTTAGCGCATGTATCCCCTAATCACACTTTTCTGCCAATTTCGGCCCTACTACTTAAGGGGGTGCTAGTCGCAAAAACGTGGTTTTATAATTGATTTTGCGAGTTAAATAAAAAAAATAATATCTCAATTCTGAGACAAATTAATACCATTGAATAAAAGCTGTTGATCGTAACAATCATATCAATAATTATAGGACCCCGGGAAACGGCGCTGGAAATTTAACCATTCTGAAATTTAAAAAAAGCTATCTCCTCTTCTGAGTTTTTTAGAATATTCAACTTAATTTTCTTCTTCAAAACTTAACCGAAATGATTGAAGCGTCCGAAGCTGTAGAGTCTGATACGCGAAAATTGTATGGCAGGTTGCTCGTAATCACGAAAAATCGTTTTTTGTCGCTCGCGAATATTTCACTTTTTCAAACCTATCTCCTCTTCTCAATTTTGAGATTATATTTCCAAAGTTACATATATATGGATCATCAAACGCTTGTGGTTTAACGTTGATCTGTTTTGTGAAAATCCTTTTCTCAGTTTCTTGAAAGCGACCGGAATGAAATGTGAAATTCCGTAAATAATACTAAAATAATAAATTTTCAGCTCTTAATTTCAACAAAATAAATCATTAAATGTGATTTCCCAACTCAGATTTTTTACAGGAATTCAAGAACAAAGTTAATTTATTTCTCTAGCAGCTTGGAAAGTATCATTTATTGTTAACCATAAAGAAATATAGGGTCCGCTTTATTTCGTTTGCGAGAAAGTAATCAATTATGAATGTTTGTCATCGAAATAAGGCGCAATCGATCAGTTTGCCAAAATATTTGCCAAAGTATTCATTAAATTGAGTTGATGATAGCTTTATCACTAGGTTTGCGACACCAACCCCCTTAAAACACACTACGTTTGCTAAATCAGGGCCGGGATTGGCACAAAAGTGTGATAAGGAGATAATTGGCTATTTTCTAGCCAAACCTTAAATCACCACGATGGGCGCACAGTCTGTGGAGAAATATTATGGCAAGGAATTATTTAATAAAATGAAATATAACATTCAAAAAAATGCGATAAAGAAAATTTCAGTTTTGGTACCATAAAAATAACAAATGACCTATAAACACAACTTGTAAAATTCACGCTTAGCAAAAAAAATTGCTAGAAAATAATTCCAGGAGTACTTCGTAGACGCGATTTCCGGCAATAGTGACCATTTAACCATTTAATCGCATTTTACGACGCTTAAACATTATATAAACATTCTTATATAAGTAAAAATACTGTGTTCGCTGTATTGTTCTATGAAAAAATAGAAAAACCCAATCAGGCTTTGAATTTGGCAAGCATCTGAGAGCCCTGATTGGGCCAAATTAATTTTTTGTTCCAATACCTCGATGTGGTTTTCAAAACTTATTTTTCCTGCTCTCATTCTGAAGAGATTAATAAATAACTAGAAACGTTAAAAAACTGCAAATTTTATAGTTGAAATTTAAAAAACACTTTATTTCTCTCAACACAAAACAGTAAACAATTAATACAAATCAGCTATAATAAGTTATCGAGTTAACTAAAACAAAATGATGTTTTGTGCGTTTTTCTGAAAATTTTTACTGTATTAACAAGTACTTATTTTTTGCAAATTTATTTATAACCATCAAATAATAAACTTTGATCGTGATCAAAAAAAAATTCTAAGATTTTTTCCAAATTACACCATAGCCCAAAATATCACGTGACCGGTATATCAGAAATAAGTGGGTCAAAATAGTACTGTTTTTTCAAAAATTGCTTAAACACTTTTTTGAGAAAAGTGAAAAATTCTTGGAGAATTTAAAGACTTTCAATTACACCAAAGTCCCAAAACGCATCAAGTGAAACCTTCACATTAAGAAATAAGGTTTTGTTCAAGTACATGAAATAACACCGAAAAAATTTATAGGACTAATAAACATTTAATCTTAGAACTTTGACATAACGACATTTCCAAAAACGTCAAACGTGATTCTTATTCTTGAAAGAAATAAGGATAATTTATGACATATAATATGTCACATATCCAAACTTTATTTTTCAATTATTTGTCACTGATTTTATTCGGACTTTGGTGTAATGAAAAAAGTCTTAATCAAACGTTGAAGTTCAGCCCCAAATTTTTTAATGTAATTTGAGTAACTTTTTCTAAAATAACGTATATTGTGTACCGTAATTAAATTACCGTTCATTCAAAGTCATCGTAGAGACGCCGTAAGTACCCGCTCAAAAGAATCGAGCCTCGAATTTTCTGATGAAAATATTAGCAAACTATGTTGGTCAATAAGTAGTGAAGGTCGCCAGAGAGCAACAATCCCCTGTGAAATCTAATAAATTTCGCACCATTTTTTGCTTCTCTAGTGCACCGTTCAGTTACATAACTTGCGTCATAGAAATTGGCCTTGAAATTTAGTCCGGAAACGAATTATTTCAACACCAATTAAGGAGTTATTTTATCAGAGAAGTTGTTGTTAAAACATAATAAATTATTTAGAATAAAGTTATAGAAAATCATCTTTGAAGTTAGACTATGTGCAGTAGTTGAAATTATAGAATAAACGTTTAAATTCATCTTATTATATGACTTTTGTGTGTCCACTGGAAGGTCATTTCCGCGCAATTTTTTTTTGTTCTTAATCCGCCCATTAAAATGCCTTTTTATTCATCGAAAAAACAAAACCTTTTATTTTAATTGTATAGGCAGAATCGGCTGAATTTTTAAAATAATAAAAATGTATGTTAATAATGACAACTTTGCTTATATACATATGCGCTCCGACTTTATGGCTCGATTATAACAATGGTCAATACTGTCGGAAATCGCGTCTGGGTCAGATTAACTTCTAAATCTATGGAGTTAATTTGCACCATTGAAATTAGTTAAAGTTTTCTGATCGTAGCAGTATACGAAAAATAATGTAAGAAGGAAAAGATATATTGATTTGATGATTTCTTTCGAGTAACATAAAGACAAGTCAGTCAGAGTTAACAATCTAAGTTAGGCGACGACCGACCTCGCTTTAGATTGTTTGTAATATTAATCATTTTGAATATCCTTTTTCGAACATTTTAACAACAGAATTAGATGAAGGACAAAGACCAAATCTCAAAAGTCTGCTGGAAAATGTCGCTCAAACCGACCCAGAAACGATGGACGTCTTTGAATTGAACTGCATCAAACCCAGAGAGCCCCTTCCACTCTCTTTTCCCGTGATAAATGAAGTAGACCTCAGTGAGGTTCCAATTACTCAAATGCACCAATATTCGTCTTAGTAAAATGTGATTGAAATTGAAATAAACTGGGTGGGTAAAAATTAATTAATTAAAACAATAAATTTATCCAAGCTTTTATGCTTGAAGGGCAGGTGGGTCCGATGGTCAGCCAAGCCCTGCAAAGTAGAAAATTGCTAAAAGAACATTGCGACAGCATTTAACATATTTGAAAACAATCAGTATTAAATTTGTATGAAAAATGGTATTCTGGACAGAAAAGAGAGAGCAAAAAGTCGTGAAAAAAAAAATAGTAGTCTTTTTGAGCCAAAAATTTTAGGACTCGATTTTCATAAAATTTTGTTATCATTGTTCAATGATGGATCTATCCATTGTCGGTAATAAATGTTTACAGGACAATTTTTTGTAGAGTTGGCGATAAAACGCCTTCATCGGCTGACAGAATTCATTCTCAAACATATCAAAACAATAGGTCAACATATAGATATCATTCGGATTTTATAAACTTTCGGATCAAAATCGTTAAGTGGGGTTACCGATAAGTCCGGCAATTGTACATTTTTTCAGAGCATAATAAACGACAAAAAAAAATCGGAAATATTTGTTTTTTATCTTCAATAAAAGTGGTCCATGCGCGAACGTTGTATATTTTATTTCCTTGACACATAAAGTATCTGTAAAAAATAAATAAAAGAGCACTTGTTCACTGTACATCCATTCCACAAACCCGACTATAAAGTTTTTAAGACGATATTAATAAACTTCAGCCATTTTCCGGGTGTTTATGCGCTAAAAAGTGGCTTAAAAATCTCTGCACATTCAACGAAATGTCTTAACTCTGTAGGACAGTCGATTTCGTGACGACGCGTCCGCCATGCACGCATTTAAACTCTGCATGTTTAACGAGACGCTTAATACGATTGAAGACAAGATCGTGTATACGAAGTTATCAAAAGCTTAAAAACAAATGAAGTTTGTGCGTTTTGTTTTTTTTAAGTTTTTACTGTTATAGCAGTATTATTTTTGCAAAAATTTCGTAATCACAGAATAAAAGCTTGTCGTCGGTAAATCAAAGATAAAAAATTCTAAGACTTTGTTTTACATTACACCAAAGGCCTCAAAAATGATCACGTGACCTTATATTCAAAAAGTAAGTCGTCAAAGAATAGAAACTGTTATTTTTTTTAAAATCGCTATAATCACGCTTGTTGAAATAATGAAAAATGTTTTTAGGAGTTTTAAGACTTCTCCATTACAAACCAAAGTCCAAAAACGATCAACGTGACCTTCAATTTAAGAACCTAAGGTTTGGCTCAAGTACACAAATAGTACTCAATTACGCCGAAAAGAATTTGTGGGATAATAAACCCTAAGTTTAAGAAGTTGGAACAATAATGATGGATTTTCAAAAAGGTCCGTGATCTTATTTTTCAGGAAATAAGGATATTATTTGATGACATATTTACACCTTATTTTGATTATTTCGTCCTGATTTATCGACTTGGTTGTAATTGAAAAAATAGTCTTAAAAACCGTTTGAAGTTCATCGAGACAAATGTTTTTGAGAATTTAGTACTTTTCTTCAATACCGTGATATGGTGTATCCGTATATGCAAATTACTTCCAATTTAAGTTTATCTTAAAGACTTGTAAGTACGCTCTCAAAAGAATCGAAGGGTCTACTTTTTGATGAATTATTAGCAACTATGTGAGTCGAATTATGTACCTGAAGGGCTGCCGAGAGCAAAAAACGCCCTTGTGACGGTGTGATAATTTTGCTGGCTCTTTATTGACCTTAAGTACATAATGACCCTAAGTTGCTAATATTGCATGAGAAGTCCGACCCTTCCGATATTTTGTGTAATACTTCATGTTTGAGACCGATGAACTTGAAATTGACCTTGAAACCTTGAACGAGGAAATAAAAGATATTTCCACAAAGAGATTAAGTAAGTCATTTTACTTAGAGAATTAGTAAGAAAAACAGTAGTAATGATATTCAAACAGAACGATAGCAAAATAATTTAAAGTTTAATATAAAGGTAGTTTTAAATATAGAGATAAAGGTACTTTCGATCTGCATTCATTGCAACTTTAAGGTTAACTGACGTAATTTTTGCATTTTTGTTGCTCTCCCTCATCAAATGCCATTTTAATTCTTTAAAATTTTTTTTTGTTTTTTACATTGTATATGCAAATAGCGAATATTAGATTTTAAGCTATTAGAAAATGTATGTAATCATGCAACTTGCTTATATGCGCTCGATTTTAAGAATGGCGGACGCGTCGTCAGAAACGAGTCTGGGACGCCAGACTCTGGGTACAGATTCATTCTAAAGTCTAAACGAGTTGAATATCAAAAAAAATTTTCCCTGAAAAAGGGTCAAAATGGCAAAAGAAAAGAGAAAAACAACTTTTTTTGCAGAATAAAAATTGACCTTCATTGCGTTTATGATATTAAAAAAATGTCCTGACTACAAAAAGAATGGCGCCTATAACACTCGAATTTTATTGGGAAAATTTTTCGCAAAGCATAAAATTTCTTAAAATTGAGTGCGGGAATGGACTTATCGATGTACAGCCAAGTGTTAAAAAATTTCATCAAATAGTTAAAAATGATATCGCGCGACCAACCCTTAGTTGACCTACGGAGAATTAATAGATCACTAGAAAACCAATTTAGTGATTTTGCCGATTTTATGAAGAATTAAAAAAACCACAAATAAAAAATTCTTGGTCTTGAAGTTTGGGGAAAATTTCAAAATATTTCTAAAAAAGTCGATAAAAAATGAAAAAAATTAAAATTTATGATTTTTCAAAACAGCGGTCTGAAATATGAGGCACCAGAAAAAAGTTAAAGTGGCATATTTTTCTGTTTTACCGCACAAATTTGAATGAACAAAAAGAAAAAAATTGGACCAAAAAGCGGAAATTTCACTAAATGTGCTGAATTTTTTTGAGATTTTACGATGTCAAAGATGAAAACTCGAACTCAAAATCTTTCCTAAAATGGATAAAAAAATTTTAATCAAGCGAAACATATTTAGTTATCGGTTCACCTAACTATGATTAGCATGAAAAATATTACGAAAAAAATTTTTGAATTTGTAAAACAAATGTGAAAAATGGAGAAAATTGGCATTTTAGCTATTTCCATTAATATTTCCCTATCACTGCAAAGGCATGGACTGCATAAACGAAACCGAAAACGAGGATGACGATTTATCTGGTCCCTTGAATTTACTGATATAACGAAACTCAACTAACAAGCACTTCTGTAAAAAGTTCAGCTGATAGTTTTTCTCACACGGCAGGCGGCAATGTATGCATCCGTATAGGCTACAACAAATATCGTCGCCCATTAAAAGTCAACCTCAAGGAAGGATTTTACTATAAATATATATTATAGTATCCGTTTATCACCTGTTGGTTAGATTTGCGTAGCCACAAACGTTAAAATCACACGTTAAAGAAAGAGAATGAAAAAAAGCGATACCCGCGAGCGAGAGTCTATATTACTACATGCTCAACATATCAACAGTCATTTTTGATGTGGTTGGTGCGATCACGACAACGCAGACGGATAAAAACAAAATACTATCACGTTTTCTGTCACCAGAACCGCGAGTTTATAGACTTAGCATAAGAGAAGAACACTTGATTCTCTATAAATATAAAAGCGCGCGAAAAATCTTTGTATGCGAATCTTGATCTTGCTGACAGAACCAGACTCTAAATATGAAACAAATACAGAACATAAAGAGCAGTGAGGAGCTTTCTCGAAGCGTATGTGCCTGACCATGGAGCTGCTAAGAGCGAGACCTTGCGAGGCAGCCTAGAACTTCGAAGATTGATAAAAGGAGACGAATGTGAAGGCGAGAGTGAAACGCGAGACACATCATCGGCCACGAGCTACCGATCGCGCGTAGAATTGCTTCTTTGGAAACAGAAAATGTTTTCTCTGAATTGTATTCATTACTCTCACTCTTGAAATGGAATACAACGAACGTTGAAAAACAATTTTTTAATTGAAACATCATATATAAAAAAGAGTGGCACGCAATCTAAGCAAAAGTGATAAAGGGATATATTATATTGTTTTGAAAATTAAAGAAAATTATAAAAGCCTAGGCATAAACAAAATATACACGATTAATTTTTTGCCACAAATTAATTCAGTTAAATGAAGGAAAGCAACAAGTAACGCGATTTGTGTTATCACTAACGCAGAATTGCTTACCAACTACGGACTTTAAAAATCACTCAACAATCCCTTTATGAGTCATGTTTTAGTTTCCGCTGGAAAAATTATTTCCGTTATTATATTTGATATATCCCCTAGGAAGTAGATATAAAGTCTTGGTTTGGTCTAGTACATATTTACGTTAAGTAGTACCAATATACTAGACCAAACCAGAATTTAAACAATCTACTTCCTAAGGGATAACATCGTATGTTTTCAACCTGATTTTAGAAATAAATTCGTATATTGGTAGGTCTTGTTACTTACATAGTTTATTTGTGTTAAAATTCGAGCCAAATTGTATAGAAATTGCTGTAAATCCTTTGAATTAAGGACCCCTTCCGCCACCTTAACTTAGTAGAATATATATCAACCTTTAAAACCCAGGGTTAGTTAACTATACCACGATCCGAAAAANATATTTTCAAAGTTACATATATATGATCATCAAACGCTTGTGGTTAACTGTATGATCTGTTTTGTGAAAATCTATTTCTCAGTTTTTCTTGAGAGCGACCGGAATGAAATGTGAAAATTCGTAATAATACTCAAAATAAATAAATTTTCAGCTCTTTATTTCACAAATAAATCAATTAAATGTGATTTCCAACTCAGATTTTTACAGGGAATTCAACAAAGTTAATTTTATTTCTCTAGCATGCTTGGAAGTATCATTTCTTGTTAACCATAAAGAAATATGAGGGTCCGCTTTTATTTCTGGTTGCGAGAAAGTAATCAATTATGAATGTATTGTCATCGAAATAAGGCGCAATTGATTCAGTTTTGCCAAAATATTTTGACCAAAGTTATTTCATTAAATTGAGTTGATGAATAGCTTTATCACTATGGTTTGCGACTACCACCCCCTTAAAACACACTACGTTTGCTAATCAGGGCCGGGATTGGCACAAAAGTGTGATAAGGAGATATTGGCTATTTTCTAGCCAAACTTTAAATCACCACTGTGGGCCACAGTCTGTGGATTAAATATTATGGCAATGAATTTATTTAATAAAATGAAAATATAAAACATTTCAAAAAAATGCGATAAAGAAAATTTCAGTTTTGGTACCATAAAACTAACAAAATTGACCTAAACACTGTTACAATAAACACAATTAAAATCAAAGTTTTTTTTTCTTTTTATTTCAAATTTAATTTCGAGGTAATTCAGCAGTTTCGGCGCGTGAATTTAAAAATAAGAAGTAATTTAAAATACAGTTAGCAGATTATTATAAAGAGATCGTGTTGGCCATCGTGGCGAGCAGGGTGTCGTATGTGAGCAGCGCTAGAGAGCATCTTTAGCGCAGGTATTTTTATGGCGCGAGTTTTCATTTTTTGTCAGTTTGGCTTTAAAGTAGCTGAGCCAGGTGCGTGAAATCGATTTATGCGCATGAGCAAATAATCGGGTTAAATTTAAAGAAAATGAGGTTATTTTTAACAGATGACGCAGATTAGGAAATTTTGGCTGGATTTTTCCGCAGATAGCATTTAAAAGTTTAAAAAGCGTGAAAATATCAAGTTAGAATATTTTGGTTTTCGGTTAGAATTCTAGATTTATATATTTGAAATTTTGATTTTGAGNTCAAAAGTTTTTGAAAAAATAAAAAATAATTTTTTTTTGAAATTTTTGAAAAATAAAATTATTTTTTAGCGTAGGTTGTTTACGAAGGTATCAAACACAACTTGTAAAATTCACGCTTAGCAAAAAAAATTGGCTAGAAAATATGTCCAGGGAGTTAACTCGTAGACTCGATTTCCGGCAATTAGTGACCATTAACCATTTAATCGCATTTTACGACGCTTAAACATTATATTAAACATTCTTATTATATAGTAAAATACTGTGTCGCTGTATTGTTCCTAGGAAAAAATAGAAAAACCAATCAGGCTTTTAATTTGGCAAGCATCTGAGAGCCTGATTGCCAAATTATTTTTTGTTCCAAATACTCGATGTGTTTCAAACTTATTTTTCTGCTCTCATTCTGAAGATGATTAATAAATAATAGAAACGTTAAAAAACTGCAAATTTTATATTTGAAATTTAAAAAACTTATTTCTCTCAACACCAAAAACAGTAAACATTAATGACAATATCAGCTATAAAGTTATCGATTAACTTTAAAACAAAATGATGTCTGTGCGTTTTTTTCTGAAATTTTTACTGTATTACAGTACTTATTTTTTGCAAAATTATTTATAACCATCAAATAAAACCTTTGATCGTGATCAAAAAAAAATTCTAAGACTTTTTTCATTACACCATAGCCCAAAAATGATCACGTGACTGTATATTCAAGAAATAAAGTTGGTCAAAATAGTACTGTTTTTTTTCAAAAATTGCTTAAAACACTTTTTGAGAAAAGTGAAAAAGTTCTTGAGAAGTTTTAAGACTTTTTTCATTACACCAAAGTCCAAAAACGATCAAGTGACCTTCAAATTAAGAAATAAGGTTTTGGTTCAAGTACAGAAATAACACCGAAAAAATTTTGAGGACTAATAAACATTTAATCTTAGAACTTTGAACATAACGACATTTTCCAAAAACGTCACGTGATCTTATTCTTAAAGAAATAAGGATTAATTTATGACATATAATATGTCACATATTCCAAACCTTATTTTTCAATTATTTTGTCACGTGATTTTATTCGGACTTTGGTGTAATGAAAAAAGTCTTAAAAACGTTTGAAGTTCAGCCCCAAATTTTTTTTATGTAATTTGAGTACTTTTCAAAATACCGTATATTGTGTACCGTATATTAAATTACCGTTCATTTCAAAGTTCATCGTAGAGACTCGTAAGTACCCTCAAAAGAATCGGATGGCTCGATTTTCTGATGAAAATATTAGCAACTATTGGTCAAATAAGTAGTGAAAGGTCGCCAGAGAGCAACAATCCCCTGTGAAATCTAATAAATTTGACCATTTTTTGCTCTCTAGTGACCGTTCAGTACATAATTGCCTCATAGAAATTGGCCTTGAAATTTAGCCGGAAATGAATTATTTCACACCAATTTAAGAGTTATTTTATCAGAGAATTTTGTTAAAAACATATAATTATTTTTGAATAAAGTTATAGAAAATCATTTGAAGTTAACTATGCAGTAGTTTGAAATATAAATAAACGTTTAAATTCATATTATTAATGCACTTTTGTGTGTCACTGGAGGTCATTTTCGCGAATTTTTTTTTTCTTATCCCCATTAAATGCCTTTTTATTCATCGAAAAAACAAAATTTTATTTTAATTGTATAGCAAATTGGCTGAATTATATTTTAAAATAATAAAAAATGTATGTTAATAATGAAACTTTGCTTATATAATATGGCTCGATTTATGGCTCGATTTATAACAATGGTCACTACTTGCCGGAAATCGCGTCTGGGTTCAGATTAACTTCTAAAGTCTAGGAGTTAATTTTGCACCATTGAAATTAGTTTAATTATTCTGATCGTAGAGTAACGAAAAATATTTAAGAGGAAAAAATATTATTTTGATGATTTTTTCGATAACATAAAGAAAGTCAGTCAGGAGTTAACAATCTAAGTTAGGCGACGACGACCTCCTTTATGATTGTTTTTAATATAATATCATTTTTGAATATCCTTTTTTCGAACATTTAACACAGAATTAGATGAGGACAAAACAAATCTCAAAAAGTCTGCTGAAATGTCGACTCAAACCGACCCAGAAACGATGACGTCTTTGAATTTGAATGCATCAAACCCAGAGAGCCCCTTCCACTCCTTTTCCTGGATAAATGAAGTAAGACTCAGTGGAGGTTCAATTACTCAAATGCTACCAAATTATCCGTCCTTAGGTAAAATGTGATTGAAATTGAAATAAACTGGGTGGGTAAAAATTAATTAATTAAAAAAATTAAATTTATTCACAGCTTTTATGCTTGATAGGGAGGTGGCCGATGGTAGCCAAGCCCGAAATATGAAAATTGCTAAAAACATTTGC
The DNA here is from genome assembly GCA_004367855.1 of Oikopleura vanhoeffeni. Taxonomy (NCBI): domain Eukaryota; kingdom Metazoa; phylum Chordata; class Appendicularia; order Copelata; family Oikopleuridae; genus Oikopleura; species Oikopleura vanhoeffeni. The sequence continues at coordinate 180,329 of SCLH01000812.1, forward strand.
GACACATTTTACATACATTTGAAAACAATTCATATTAAATTTTATGAAAATATTTGGTATTCTGACAGAAAAGAGAAGCAAAAATCGTAAAAAAAAATAGTTAGTCTTTTTGAGCCAAAAATTTTAGACTCGATTTTCATAAAATTTGTATCATTGTCAATGATTGATCTATCCATTTTCTGTAAAAATGTTTACAGACAATTTTTGTAGAGTTGCGATTAAAGCCTTCATGGCTGAGAATTCATTCTCAAACATATCAAAACAATATCAACATAGATATCAGTTCGATTTTTAAACTTTCGGATCAAAATCGTTAAGGGGGTACCATAAGTCCGGCAGATTGGTACATTTTTTCAGAGCAATATAAACGAAAAAAAAATATGGAAATTAATTTTTTTTTATCTTCAATAAAAGTGGTCATTCTTGCGAACGTTTATATTTTTATTTTCTTGACATAACTTAGTATCTGTAAAAATATAATAAAACACTTTTCACCTGTTACTCCATTTCCAACTAAACCGACTATAGAATTTTTTTAAGACGATATTAATAAACTTCAGCCATTTTCGGGGTTTTATTGCGCTAAAAAGTGGCTTAAAAATTTGCACATTCAAAATGTCTTAACTCGTAGACTCGATTTCTGACGACGCGTCGCCATTCACCATTTAATCGCATTTTACGACGCTTCAATCATATGACAAGATCAGTTATAAGTTATCAACAAACTTAAAAACAAAATGAAGTTTGTGCGTTTTGTTTTTTTAATTTTTACGTGTATACAGTACTTATTTTTTGCAAAAAAATTTTCGAATCACCAAATAAAACCTTTCGTCGTAATCAAAAAAATTCTAAGACTTTTTTTACATTCACAAAGCCCAAAATGATCACGTGACCGTATATTCAAGAAATAAGGTCGGTCAAAATAGAACTGTTTTTTTTTTTAAAATGCTTAAATCACTTTTTGAAATAAGTGAAAATGTTTTTTAGGAGTTTTTAAGACTTTTTTCCATTACACCAAAGTCCAAAAACGATCACGGACCTTCAAATTAAGAAATAAGTTTTGGCTCAAGTACACAAATGTACTCAAATTACGCCCGAAAAAATTTGTGGATAATAAACACTAATTTAAGAGTTGGAAATAATGATATTTCCAAAAAGTACGTGATCTTATTTTTCAAGAAATAAGGATTTATTTATGACCATATTTCAAACCTTATTTTTGGATTATTTCGTCACTTGAGTTTATTCGACTTTGTGTAATGAGAAAAAGTCTTAAAAACGTTTGAAGTTCATCAACAATGTGTTTTTGACGTAATTTTAGTACTTTTTCAAATTACCGTATATGGTGTATCGTATATCAAATTACCTTCAATTTCAAGTTTATCTTAAAGACTTGTAAGTACCCTCAAAAGAATCGGAAGGGTCTACTTTTTGATGAAATTATTAGCAACTATGAGTCAATTATGTACTGAAAGGGCGCCCGAGAGCAAAAAAACCCCTGTGAAATGTGATAATTTTTGCTCTTTATTGACCTTTAAGTACATAATTGACCCTAAGTTGCTAATATTTTCATGAGAAAGTCGACCCTTCCAATTATTTTGGTGGTACTTTCATGTTTATACGATGAACTTGAAATTGACCTTGACCTTGAACGAGAAATAAAATATTCCACAACAATTTAAGAGTCATTTTACTAGAGAATTTAGTAAAAAACATATAATTATATTCAAACAGAACGATAGCAAATAATTTAAAGTTTAATATAAGGTAGTTTTAAATATAAATAAAGGTTTAATTTCATCTCATTATTGCACTTTTAAGTGTAACTTGACGTAATTTTTGCATTTTTTTTCTCATCCTCATCAAATGCATTTTAATTCGTTTAAATTTTTTTTTGTTTTTTTAATTGTATAGCAAATTAGCTGAATATTATTTTAAGCTATTGAAAAATGTATGTTAATAATGCAACTTTGCTTATACGGCTCGATTTATAAGAATGGCGACGCGTCGTCAGAATCGAGTCTGGGACCCAGACTCTGGGTACAGATTCATGTCTAAAGTCTACGAGTTGAATATCAAAAAAAATTTTCCCTGAAAAAGGGTCAAAAATGGCAAAAAGTAGAGAAAAACAACTTTTTTTGAGATAAAAATTGACCTTCAATTGCGTTTTGATATTAAAAAATGTCCTGACTATCAAAAGAAATGGCGCCTATAACACTCGCAATTTTATTGGAAATTTTTCGCAAGCATAAAATTTCTAAAAATTGAGTGCTGAATGGCACTTATCGAGTGTACAGCCAAGTGTTAAAAATTTCATCAATATTTTAAAAATGATAATCGCGCGACCAACCCATTAGTTGACATACGGAGATTTAATAGATACTAGAAAACTCAATTAGTGATTTTGCCTGATTTTTTATGAAGAATTAAAAAAACCACTAATAAAAAATTTTGGTCTTGATTTGGGGAAAATTTTCAAAATATTTCTAAAAAAGTCGATAAAAAATGAAAAATTAAAATTTTATGATTTTTCAAACAGCGGTCTGAAAATATGTAGGCATCCATGAAAAAAGTTAAAGTGGCAATTTTTTCTGTTTTTTCCCACAAATTTGAATGAACAAAACAGAAAAAAATTTGGACCAAAAATGCGGAAAATTTTCATAATGTTCTGAATTTTTTTGAGATTTTTACGATTTCAAAGATGAAAACTCGAACTCAAATCTTTCCTAAAATGGATAAAAATAATTTTATCAAGCTGAAACATATTTATATCGGTTCACCTAACTATGATTAGCATGAAAAAATATACCGAAAAAAATTTGAATTTGTAAAAAAAAATGTGAAAAATGGAGAAAATTGCATTTTTAGCTATTTCCAATTAATATTTCTATCACTGCAAAGGCCATGGACTGTCAATACGAAACCGAAAACGAGGGATGACCGATTTATCTGGTTCCCTTGAATTTACTGGATTATTACGAAACTCAACTGATTTACAAGCACTTTCTGTAAAAAGTTCAGCTGATAGTTTTTCTCACACGGCGGCATGTATGCATCCGTATCAGGCTACAACAATTATCTCGCCATTAACATCAGCTCAAGGAAAGGATTTACTTATTAAATATATATTATATATCCGTTTATCACACTTTGGTTAGATTGCGTAGCCACAACGTTAAAATCACACGTTAAAAAGAGAACTGAAAAAGCATCTGTGCTTCATCAACATATACTTACATGCTCAACTTATCAACAGTCATTTTTTGATGTGGTTGGTGTCGATCACGCCCAACGCGAACGGATAACAAAACTATCAGTTTTCGAACCGCATTTTAACATAATCGAAAAAAACTTTAATCCATAAAATACCCGAAAAATCTTTGAGGGAATCTTGATTTGCATGGACAAACCAACTCTAAATAAACAAAACAGAACATAAAATCATGAAGTTTCTTTGTCATGCTTTTTAACTAGATCTGAAACACTGCAATTACTTGAATTTTTAAAAACGAATTGAGCTTTAATTTAGCGAAACAGAGGCTCAATCGCTAATTGCTTTTGAAAAAAAATGTTTTTCTCTGAATTTGTATTTCATTTACTTCTCACCTCTTGAAATGGAATAAACCGAAACGTTGAAAAAAACAATTTTTTAATTGAAAAATCATATATTAAAAAAAGTAGTGGCTACGCAATCTAAGCAAAAAGTGATAAAGGGATATATTATATTGTATGTTATTGAAAATTAAAGAAAAATTTATAAAAAGCTCTAGCATAAACAAAATATAATTCGATTAATTTTTTGCCACAAATTAATTCAGTTTTAAATGAGGAAAGCAACAAGTTAACGCGATTTGTGTTATCACTACGCAGAAATTGCTTACCAATACGGGACTTTAAAAATCACTCAACAATCCCTTTTATGAGTCACTGTTTTTTTAGTTTTTCCGTGGAATAAATTATTTTCTTATTATATTTTGATATATCCCCTTAGGAAGTAGATTATTAAATTCTGGTTTGGTCTAGTACATTATGTACGTTAAGTAGTACCAATGTACTAGACCAAACCAGAATTTAACAATCTACTTCCTAAGGGGATAAACATGTATGTTTTCAACCGATTTTTAGAATATTCGATCATATTGTATGGTCTTTTACTTACATAGTTTTATTTTGTTGTTAAATTCGAGCCAAATTGTATAGAATTGCTGTAAATCCTTTGATTAAGGACCCCTTCCGCCACCTTATAATCTTAGTACGAATATATATCAACCTTTTCAAAACCCAGGTTAGTTAACTTATACCACGATCCTGAAAAATTGTTTAATTGAAACGCGTTCTTTTTACATTTTGTAATATGTATTTATTTTCCTATAAAACTTCAAAGGTAGATAAAAATGCTGTGTGAGGTCCTTAATTGATATAAAATTAATAATTAATTATTGTTTCAAGTAATTAACGATACATCGACTGCTCTATGAAAACATCCCCAATTATTGACACTAGTATAAGGAAATTTCTGAAACTTGTGAACTTTTTGCTGTACAAGTTATACTGTTACAGTATTACTGTATAACTTATACAGTATAACGAAATTTAAGACATTTGAGGTGACGAATTATTTTTTATCAGAAAATAAATTATTACAGGATTTATTTTTTATTCACATTTAAATACACATTAAATGGATTCTGACTTAAATGATCGAGAAGTATTCAGTAGTCAAGTACGAATTTAATAGAGTTGTAGTGGCTACAATTTATTTTAGAGTGAAGGGTAAAATGTAAAAAGGTGAAATGTAAAAAAAAATGCAAAAATTAATCGTGCAATTATTACAAAACGCATATAAGATTAGCTCACACTGCTCTTAATGCATTTTATAAGCAGTTTAACATGTGTTTCAAATGAAGTAGGTCACTAAAATGCCTATAATTAAGTATACTATCTAACGCAAATTAATAAAAATTAAAAAAAATGGATTTATAAAATTCAACCTTGAAAAAATTACGTAAGTTTTTTCGGCGATATTGACAAATTCTAGAACAAAACAATTATTTTGAAAATTTGAATAATTTTTTGTCACAACTCGCTTTAAGGATGTGGGGCACGATAATTTGGCTCTTTTTTACACATTTTCAAGCAAAGTTTCTGAGAAACCTGGCTTCAGATACCTCAACCTACGCTCAGAAAATGGTTTTTAGTAGGCGTCTCTAAAAAGTACTGAAAAGCCTACTCCTCATTCATTTCTCATCATTTTTACTTGTTATTTGCAACTTAACTTCCAAATATAAATGCGCATCTCCGAGCGGTAGAAAATTTTTAAAAATTGCCTCTAGTGGTCAAAACACCTATTTGGTTAGACTTTTCAACGCTGTTTTGACCACTAGAGGCAAATTTTTTAAAAAAATTATCGTGCCCCACATCCTTAAAGTTTAAACTGGTATCTCACCGTAAAATTAAATTTTTTTTGGACCTATACAAAACATATAACAATTCATATTCATAATTTATGACTCTTTTTAATTATTCTGAGCCCTGATAACTATTCGTTCGTTTTAAATTTTTTTACGGGAGAATTTTGCGGGGATTTCTAGCTTTTAAGGTTTGAGTGTAACAGCTTGTGCATGATAAAAATTTTTTTATTTCAAAATTTTCAAAACCCCAACCTTGGCCAAAATTTTGAGAAAAAATCTTAAAATCGGCCTACGCAATTTTTCGACTTGATTTTTTCTGAAATTTTTTTTTTACTTATATCTTCTTTTCGTTCCAAAAAAGTTCCCGTTAATGAAAATTAACCATAATTTATATTTGATATCAAAAACTCCAATTTAAAGCAAATAATAAAAATTTTATAACAGCATAATTTGACCAACAGATGGCGAAAAATTTTTTTTTTTCGAAAAATATATATTTTTCATGCTTTTTAACCTCGTAAAGCTATTGATTTATTTTTTCGATCTTTACTCTAGATTTAAGTTCTCCCGTGCGCAACCCTACTGATAAGTCATCAGTGGTAACCCCAAAAACCGCCAAGGGCGTACTTAACTTCCAACTACGGTAGTTAAAATTGCTCGTGTCCCAACAACGTCTGATGTCCGAACCTAATGCAATAAATTCACTGTCAGCTAGGGTTAAATCCTACACCTGATAAGTCTCACAAAAAAGCATGTAGTTTTCAATATTAAACTCATACACTGTGCACAACAAATTATTATCTAGAACCTCATGGTTTATAATACAAATTACAGAGAGAGACCCTAATAGGGTCACTCTATATCGCCGAAAAAAACCTACGCAATTTTTCGATTTTTAGCTGAAATTCTTTCAGTCCCATATCGCCGAAAGAGCCAATATCGACGAATTCGTGTGGGCGTTTGTGGTTTTTATTACAAATTAGTTTGAATGCGCCATGAATGACGTCATATTTCAAAATTGAATGTCTCAATTTTTTTTTTGGAATTTTTGTTTTATTGCGTTTGGTGAAGTACCTATTTCTACAAATTTTCGTATTTTACTTCGATTGAACCTATTGTTAAACTATATATAATATTTTGCTATTAAAAATAGTTTTTTTACAACGTTGTTAAACTCTTTATAACAGTGAAAATTTTTTCAAATTATGACGTCATTTTGAATGCCCACACGTTTTTTCATTTTTGAACGAAATACTTTATTTTTGTTCCGATATCGCCGAAATTTCTTTCCAAAATATACCTTTAATTTTTGCAAAGCAAATTCATATAAAACAAATTTTCAAACATAATTTAAGTCTATGAACAAAGTCAGAGAGCATACTGGCAAACTCCTCTGCAAAATCCTGTGCCAGCACAGAGACCGATAAAAACCGAAATTGAATCGCATATTTGTCAATGGATGGAATGTTTGAAAAACTTTAGCTCTATAGAATCTGTGGTTGACCATATTCATAAAGAACATTTAGAAAAGGATGGGAAAAGGGAGCTTATATGTCTGTGGAATGGCTGTTCCAGGGCTAAAAAACCATTTAAGGTGCGTTAAAAATAAAATAATTTCGAAGTTGGAATAAGACGTTATTATAAAGAGGTTAATTAATCCAGGTGACTCCTTACAGTACATCCTTACAAAGTTCCAAACGTCTGATAAAAAATTGTCAAATTATACCGGTTGAGTTATCCATTTCCTATGGTTTTGAGCGGACCGAAAAAAGAGAGGTCACAGTGACCTGGTCACTTGCCAAAGGTGTTAAACATGTGGAAAATTAATTGAAAGTGTTTTCGAGTTATTTTTAAGAATTATCTAGACTTTCAATGAGAAGTTTAATTCAAGTACATTAAGTACATTTTTTCAAGTTATACTAGTAACTAGTAGAAGAGACCAATTTTTTACTTTTGAAATTTTTTATTTGAAAACGTCATAAATAAAAATTGCCAGATGACGATTAATTGATATACTTTGTTAGTTATCAAACTTATTTAGCTTTCTGATATCAAAGTAATATTAAAATTAGTTTATTAAGCCAAATCTTCAACTAATTATAAGATAAGAATAAAAAATAATTATTGTTTGAAATTAAAAATTCCCAAACATCCGCGCCCTAGTCCAGCAAAAGCCATAAGAAATGAATAACTCAATCAGTAGGTGTCAGGACGTTTGAGTATGTGGTGTATGTAACTTTTTTACTAGCGAGGGACACTCTAAAATTGCGCAATTAGAAGTGAGATTGTACAACATCATTATTAAAAGCGAGCCAATCAGCATGCGTCTGATCAGTTGAATTCATTATAATGCCTTACTCGCAAAAACAGACATACTTTAAATATTTCTATATCCAGGTTTCAAATATGCTTCAGTGTCTTCAAACTTTAAAAATTAATCGATAAAAAGACTCTACAGACTTTTAACTGAAATTCGTCATAAGATTCGGCGAAGAATTCCATTTTCAGCTAAAAAATTCTGTGGAGACCCGTTCGAAAGTTAGCTTATCTTACTTCCTCTGCAAATTTCTCTAAATCGCTGTTTTTGAGATCTTCGCATCATTTCGAAAAAACCATCAAAATATTTCGAGTGTTCATCTTTCCAATGTCGGCAGTAGCAACGATGGGTTAATAACATACACGCGGGGCGTTAGAGGGTGAGATTTTTTTTAATCTTTTGCTGCTCGTGCAGAATCAGAACCATTGATTTTAAGGTTTGAGCTTTGAAGGCTCACTAGAGGGCGCTGTGGTGGAGCTACATATGTAAGACCCCCTTTTATTACTCATATTATATCATAAAGATAACGTTTTATGACTTATAAATTATAAGTCAATATCTTTGCCAGTTTCTGAAACAGAAATCTGTTCAAATCTAAAAACCAATGTTTGAATTTATTTCATGACGTTTTCATTTAATCAAAAGTACTTTTGCTGCTAATAGCACCCAAAAACATCCATATTTTTCTTACTCATATGCCTTCCTGGTGGGTCTCCTAATCACGTAGCTGCAAAATTAAAGCTTGTTATAAACTTTAAGTTTTCCAAAAGCAGTTGCATCGAGAAACTTGTTAACCTACGTGATAAATGTTAAAAAACAGTATTTTGTAAGTTAAAAAGTATTACTTTTCAGGCTAGCTACATGCTAAGAATTCATATGAGATCGCATAGTGGGGAGAAGCCCTGTGTTTGTCCGTACCCAGAATGTGGTAAAAGATACAGTCGTCATGAGAATTTGAAAACTCATATCAGAAGTCATACTCATGAAAGGCCATATGAATGCCATATAAGCGGTAAGAATTTCAAAATATATGTTAATCTTTTTAAAGCATCGTTATTATTCTGTCTATAATCTCAAAAACACATCTGAAGAAAAAAATTAGGTTGCGTGAAGACTTTTCGTGAGACTTTCTTTAACTTGTGCCAAGCTCTTGGGTACCACCTCTTTCTTGTTATATTCAAATTATTGGCGCGCAAGAGCAATAACGTGTTAAATTCAAAAAAGGTGGTCACTGAATTTATTTCACAACCGCAGTTTTAATTTTTGAATAACATGAAATTTGAAGGATGTAAAAAAACTTTTACAAATGCTTCTGATCGTGCAAAGCATCAAAATCGAACTCATCAGGCCGAAAAGCGATATATTTGCGATTATCCGGGATGCGAAAAGAAATATACTGATCCAAGGTAAGCTGATTTTATATTTATATCATTTCGATAAAATTCGTTCAAGTTCTTTACGAAAACATAAGAAAACAGTTCATGGACCCGATTCTCATAAACCCGATCCCAGAAAAAAACCAAGGTTAAATCCTTCAAATGATGACAAACATAATAGAAATAAATTAGCGACAACTGTTATCAAATCAAACTCGAGTCGAAACTCACGAGGTAAATTAAACAATTTTCGTAGGCGAATCCATATTTTTTTTGAAAATGTCAATGTGTATTATAAAATTATCACACTCTTTCAGTCCCTGGTGGATCTCCCAATGGTGGTATCGATTCTGGAGTTGAAACTCTCATAGCTGGATTAGAATCTGATCCAGAAATTGTAAGTTGAAATTTATTACAAAATATGCCCACTTATTCGAACGCCCGCGGACGATTTGAAATAAGTAATTTTAAAACTCAAAAATGGGTATCAATGTTTTTAAGCTATGTTGTAGAGAATTTTTTCTGGTCATTTTGAGACGTAGGATTTTTTTCGTTTATAGAATTTTTTCAAAAAAAAATTGATTTTAAGGTCAAATTTTCGAGATTTTACAAGGGGTGCAAAACCCAGTTCTTACGACTCCGTATCGAGAGCTAGAGCGCTAATTTTTTGGCAAGTGAAAATTAAGCGTTTTTAGGAGACCATTTTTAAGGATTAGGGTCGGCGACCATGTTGTCGACTTTAAATAAGCGGTAAGTACCCTTGAAAGTACCCTTGAAAGAACCGGAAGGGTCGACTTTCTGATGAACGTATTAGCAACTATGGGTCAATTACATACTGAAAGGTCGCTAGAGCGCAAAAACTGGTCCAATTTTTGAGATTTCACAGGGGATCTTTCAGTACGTTTTTGGGTCTCGGGCGTTTTTTCACGCACAATGCCTACGTTTTTGAGAATTTTCTTCACGCGCATGAAGAAAACCTACGTTTTTGAGAATTTTCTTCACGCGCGTGAAGAAAACCTATGTTTTTGAGTTTTTTCTTCACGCATTTCGAAAAAATTTTCAACTCACATTATTGATTTATTACGAATTTTAAAGTGTTAAATTAACTGTTAACACTGTTAATTGTTAAATTAAATGCTAAACGGGTTAAAATTAGAGTTAGGTAAGATTGTGTCCTGTGTACACAGTACAAAATCATGAAAAACTGTTTGTCAGGAAAAAAAGGGTTTGGGTGAAAACATTATTTTTTTCGTACCAACTCTAGTTTTTTTCCGATATAAATTTTTGCCATGCCCTGAGTGTACACAATAATCTTCTATATATAGACAAAATATATACACAAAATACAATCCTATCTATATATACACAAAATACAATCCTATCTGGAAACAGTTAGAATGAGGGTTAGGTAAACTCGTGCCCAGTGTACACTGTAAACACCTATGCAAAAGCGTTTGTTGGGAAAGGCTCAGCTAGTGGGTGCCGAAACCTGGTGTTGGAGGTGAAATGAAGGGTTGTGTTTTGCAGTTTTTCTGACAAATCGAAATTTCCACTGATTCCTATTTTTAAAACGTACATAAAAATAAAATAAAACTTTTCATCGAAAATATTTTTATCTAGAAATTTTTAAAAAATGCGTGAAGAAAACTGGGGTTTTTCTTCACGCAAAAAAGCGTGAAGAAAGACCTTCTACCCGTTTTTGGTCGATTTTTTTTCCTATATTTTGCCATGAAAAAAGCGTAAGCGCAAAAAGTATACAAATTTGATGAAAATCATCTGCAATTAAAACATCATTTCGCAAAAATACAATTTTTTTGTCACTTTTCATAACATTCACCAACCGGTTTCAATGCAAATTAAATCAAAAAATGAATCATATCGTAAATTTGTATTTTACTTGTTCTACTGATTTGCGCCTAAGCACTTTCCATAGCAAAAGATAGGCATTTTAAAAAAAGTCGACCAAATATGTAAACTTTTTATGTTAATATCCCAAAGAAAGCCGAAAAATATGCAAAGGGTCTTTGATGAACTTGTGTTGTCCGAATAAGATAACATTTTGTGTAAATAATAAATCGAATGGGACTATGAGCGCTAAAGAGCAATTAATTTTATTCAATTAAAAAACATCGATCAGAAACTAATTTATTCGGGAGTCTTGTTTATGCATAAAATGCGTCTTTAAATTCGCAGTTGATGCCAACAAAATGGCAATAGTTTCAGATTTTTCTGACTTATAAATATTGTTTCAAAAACAAATATGAGATTGATGTGGTCTTGAGCATAACTAAGCAGAAAAAATAAAATCAATCACATTTTTTATTGAAATTCTTTGAAAATTGACAAAACGACTAGTTTTCAAGAAAAAAACCAATTACACAATAAGTGACTCGGAATTTTTTTCAAAACTTACTGTGAAAACGCGAAGCATTTTTTCAAGAATTCTTAATATTCAAACAACCGAATTCTTAAATTTTTGGTCTTCTACTATTTTCGCATTATACTGCCAACCCTCCAAAAATCCAAGTTCGTTTAAAGGAGGGCTTTTAGAAAGGATAGTTTTTCGCAGTACTTTACAGTAGTTTTATCCCTTACCCCAAATTACCATAATTATTCGAAATGTATTTTTAACTGTCTTATGTAAATTTATAAGGCCTTAAAAATTGCTAGCAAAACTACAATTTTTACACAAAGCACTACATTATTTTTTTTTAATTTCTTTAAAAACATTAGAAAAATTATCAAAAATTTAAAATTTTCAAATTCGATATCAAAAATTCAGATTGATGTGGTCGACAATGCCGAGTTGCAGCATTATAGCACTGACTGTGGTGACGGTAACTTAATGATTCAAACAGCCCAAGCTTCTAGATCAAAAATCAGTCGAATTTGTAAATCCTTCAAGTCTTTCGCCCGCGATATAATCCCCGGGCTAGATTCGTCTCAGAAAAATTCAGCGATTGACTCTGCGATCGGCTCTATATCAAACAAGTCCTCTATGTCAGCCCAATCGTCAAAGACGCCGTCCAATCAGCTACCTTTGTTAACGCCTACGCAAACGGAGTCGTTGCAAGCGTTGCATAATAAATGTCACAATCTTCCTTCACCGAGAAATCCCAGAAACAAGGAAAGTGTCGATCAAATGTGAGTTTCGGGGTCAAAATATGACGTTTTTAAGCTTATAATTATTGGACCAAAAGATTCAGGGAGCAGTGTCTGAAAAAAAAAGTTAGCTCATAATTTGTTCATACAGTAATTTTGCCTAAAAATACGATTGATCGTGGCATCACAACAATTCGTTGTACTGTTTTTACCTTAGAGAAAATGTTACGAAATGCCCAAAGTTCATCTTAGCCTTCTACCGGTAGCGCCAAAACAGTATATCGGATCGTGCAGAAAATCTTATTACATTTGTATTCTGGATTAAATTATTTCAGAAAACTTGTTTTTGAGGACATAACTCGGCTCAGAATCATGAAAAACGCTCAGGGCTCAGCTTTTAAAATTCAAAATTATAACACTTAATAAAAATAAGTAAACACAGAAAATTTTCGATGATATCGGTGAAGTTCTCAAGTACCAGTCAAATAAATAAGATTTCGTTAAAAAATTTTTTCATTCTCGTATTTTTTCAAAAACGGCGGGTTTCAAAACAATGTTTTTATCCAGATTTGCTCCTGGATTTCCAGCTGATTTGATTCATGAATTTGGTAACAAAAATAAGCTTATCTTTTTTTGCTGCTTCTGTACCGTGATATTTTAAATCGAACATTTAGTGGCAAATTTAAGCAGGAGCCGCGTACAACACGTTCAAAATTTTTCCCATTCCCCTCGCGTTCTCGCCGAGAAAAAGAAAATCGCGGGAAGCCACAGGATGTAACGTATGTTGAGTATTTTTTTGCGATTGCTTTGCTTTGCTGTCTTTTAAAAATATTAATAATTATGACATATATCTCAAATCCGGTAAGAGGGCCCATTTTTAGTTTATCAAGTCAAAATTTGAGTATCATTTACTAAAAATGGGTTCTCTTCCCGTATTTTAGATATATGCCCTATGTACTTTGATATACTCATCATTGATTGCATGTTTAGTTTATCATAGTTATTGATATATTTAAATCTTTGAATTGCTATCATAATCTGCATGCACTTTTTTATTTCAGAATCTAACTAATTTTTAGAATAAAGCCCGAAGTTTACAGATCTCCAAATCCGCAACCGTTTAATAATAATCCATCTGGTAAGTTTTTTGTTTTATTATCTCAGAAAACTTTTCTATAATGTGTTTTCGCAAAACTTTTTCTTACGGGGTAGTTTCCGGCAAGGATTTGTGTCATGAAATTACTTTGAAGCTACTTTGGAGCCCTTTAGTGAAATAGTTGGTCATGAAGCGCCGTGAAACCGTCACTTATCGTTTTTCCTGGTCGAATTAGTTTTGTATAATACAATTTGTACTATTTTTTAAGTAAGTTTTTCAACTTACTTTATTCATATTAAAAATACGATTGGTCGTGGTCTGATGGTGATCATATCCATCATGATGCCCGAGTAACTTAAAACTCTCATTTGCCTTTTAAAAGAATACTATTCTTAGAATAGGGAATAAGAGATTTAAGTTACTCGGGCATCATGATCGATATCCCCTATTCACACTTTTGTGAATATCCCGGCCGTACTACTTAAAAACACACTTCGTTTCCTAATCAGGGCCGGGATATTCACAAAAGTGTGAATAGGGGATATGTACCATTTTAGCGCTGGGAGCTTTGGACTTTCCGGTACATTTTCCGCTAAAATACTCATCGGATTTTTTTCATTTTTGTCAGAATAATATTGCCTTCGAAATCTCAAAAAAAATATCTAAATTACTTTGTGTGATTTACCAGTGAATGACCTTCTAAGTAAATTTCAAGTTCAATATATCAATTTGAAAATACAACCGAAAAACCTTGAAAAATTTCTTGTTTTTGAGGACACTAATGCCTCACTAAGGCAGCCTCAGCCTAAGGGCCTTAAGTGAGTGTTGGTTTCAGTTGCTGCACAATTATAAGAACCGTTAAGACTTCAAGTTCAAGTCGCTATAAATGATGGCCATATGCACATCATAATGTGTAGCAAACGGTGATTAAAAATAATCGGACTATAAACTTTCGTTTTTTGATGAAACTTTATACCATTGGGGAGGTTGTTGTTCGTTGCACTTCAAGGGGGTGGTCGTCTGACGACCGTCGTCAATAATTCGCGGTCAAGAACTAATTTTATCGAGTTTATTATTTAATAAAAATTTGGAAAAATACAGGCGTATCGGTGATCTTTTTTCTTCATACATGGTCAGAAAATCACCTCATGATTGTTTTGAAAATATTGCTCGAGACCCATCCATAACTTTTTTTATGAAAAACATTTCTAGGGGATCTACACAGACTCATCAGTACACATTCACGTGGGTTTCCAATGTGTAAATTTTGAATCCAGAGAGGAAATACATTTTGGGGGGTGCTTTAAGCCTTAAAGTTTAAGGATGTGGGGGACGATAATTGAGATTGGTCCTCCAGAAACTTTTTGATTGTCCCATTTTGTAGAGAATTTTCCATGAGTTTTTTAAAGCGTAGGATTTTTCTGAATTTTGATTTTTTCAAAAATAAAAATAGTTTGAGAATTTTGAGAAATTTGAAGTGAAAGGTACCAATTTCGATCTAGAATTTATTTATCACCTTTCAAAATGCGAATGTAGACACTTAACTCGAAATACTGCCAAAAACGTTAAATTTCAATTTTTAATTTTTTTTAATTTCAAAAAAGTTTCAGAATTTCAACAAAAGCTAGAAATTCACAAGTCGTTCTGAGACTTTGGAGAGGAAAATTGGAAAAAGGCTACCGTTCAGACCTTAATTCGCCTTTGCGGTGAATTTGAAGCACAAATTAAAAAAAATCTACATATTTTCAAGAAGGAGTAGGCTTTTGCGTGAGGCTCCAAATACGCTGTTTTGACCACTAGGGGCAAAAATTTTAAATTTTCTACCGCCTCGGAGATGCGCATTCATATTTGGAAGTTGAATCGCAAATAACAAGAAAAAGGATGAGGGACTGAATGAGAGTAGGCTTTTTAGTGCTTTAGGGACGCCTACTAAAACCCATTTTATGAGCGTAGGTTGAGGTATCAGATACTGTGAATAGTACTGGCACCTTCCTTAAGAGTTGTACTACGTTTTGAAAACAAAATTAATTATTTCTGAAGTCAGGTTTTCAGAAACTTTCCCACCTTGAAAATGTGTAAAAAAGAGCTCAATTATCGTGCCCCACATCCTTAAGTGCCCAAAATTTGTTTGCCGTGCTTGACCCCTTTTCACACCTGTCATTTTTTTCTAAGCCATTTTGATAGGGAAAATTTTATTTTGGGCACTTAAAGCGCGCTTTATTTTGTTAACTCTCAAGCCTCAATAAATTGGGCACTTGAAGCGCGCTTTAAGTGCCCAAAATTATGGGCACTTAAAGCGCAAATATCTTAAAGGGAAGTCATATTTCGTAAATAATTTGTACTACTCCGGCAATTGGCCATTGAAAACCCGGTTTTCACTTAATTATTGACGACCACCCCCTTAAAAAATGTTAGCTTATTTCTGATTTATAATTTTATAAAATTAAACTTTACAGAGTACAACTGGCCAAATCACCTTGATCAATTTGAAAACAATGGCCAGCAGGCGATGTACAATAACTCTTACATGTATCAATCGGTGTATAGTCATCAGAATTATAATGGAATTCACAATCCTTATATAAATCAGTCGTATATGCCTCAGAACTATTCGTATGGCCATCATAATGGAGAAATAAATAGCCAACAAGTAGGTCAAATTCAACCGGCTGCGTATGGTGCAGAAGTAACTTCTAATGCACCAAGAACTTCTATTATTAACCCAGAAGGTAATTTAAATAAAAATAAAGGGCCCATAACCAACCCTTTTGAGGAGGTGGTCGTTGCTAAAGGAAGCTCAAGAAAAAAAATACCAAATTTAATTTTAATGCCTTTTTTATGATAATATGGACACTCACAAGCATTTTGATACTCGTTTTATTTTGATACATGGTCAGGAAAGCACTTTTTGATGGTTTCAAAAATATTTCGTACGATACTAATTTCGGAAGTGGTTCCGAGCGATGCGTAGGTTGGAGAGTCTAATAAAATTTATCATAATAGCGCCATGTTAAGTGCTCCAACCAACGCATCGCTCGGAACCACTTCCACAATAAGTATTGTATAAAATAAGTTGAAATTTCTTTATTTTTGAAAAATTGAAACACGATTTCTAAACAAATTTGGACAAAATTGACCTCGGTGATTTCCACGAACTTTTCAGCTATTTCGGTCAAAATACGTTTTTTGATGATGCTGTAGTCAAATTTAATATTTGCTCACGTTCTGCCCGGTTCATACGTGATATACGTCTCAAATCATTGTTACAACCTGGTTCTATAATTATTTGTACTCCTTCCCCAATTTGCTATTGAAAACCCCAATTTTCAACTGTTTAGCAACGACCATCCCCTCAAACAGTTCTAAACTTCAAAATAGCCGAAAAAAGCTTTTGAATTTGCATTAAAAACACCAACACTAATTATCTAAGGTAGTTTTTGGTATTCAGCATGCCAACCATTCAATGATGCTAACGAGAAAAGATTTTCTGCATTCAGTTGCTTACTTAAAAAGCTTAGGGTGAGAGGGCAATTCCTGGGCAAAAACAACATTTTTTTTGCCCAGGAACTTTTCGATATAACTGGACAATTCCTGGGCAAAATCTTGAAAAGTTCCTGCGCATTGTTGTTTTTGCCCAGGAATTATTTCATTTTTGAAGAAAGTTCCTGGGCACCTTAACTGTTTTGTTTGCCCAGGAATTATTGTAAAAATATGGGAAATTCCTGGGCAAAACTTTTTTAACGATTTTCAGTATATAAATGAAAATCTAGTGATCCAAAATAAATTACTGAAATTAATTCAAAAACTGGGAATATGAAGACACCCATTATTACGGACAGATTATTATCTAGAAAGTCGGCAATATAATTTTATTGACTCTACGTCAAAAAAGCTCGAACATCGAAATACAATTATTAAAGAAAAAATCGAAAAATATCCAGGAAAACGTTCCATCCAGAGGTCGGCACATCTGAAAAAATTTTTGGATCGGATCGGTCGCCTCAAAAATTTTTTGGATCGGGATCGGATCGGTTGGCTCAAAAAAAATTGGATCGGATCGGTCGCCTTTTTAAAAGATTGGATCGGATCGGTCGCCTTTTGAAAAGATCGGATCGGAAACCGATCCGATCCAATTGTGCCGACCTCTGGTTCCATCGATATTATATGCCAATAACGATTAAGGTATATCACAGTAAAAAATCTAGATAAATATCAAAAATTTTCTTAATTGTTGATAATTTGTGGCTCAGAAAAAAACGTATTTGGATAGCAATGAAATTAATGCAGTTATCGACAAAATTTTGTCATTGTTTTAGGATTGAACTAATTTGAGTAAATTAGTTAAACACTTGCTTGTAATTTATTGATAAACTGTATGAAGATAATAAACTCATACATTACATAATTTTCACTAGTATCAGCTCAAAGAATTAACATATCATTGGGATCTTTGAAACAGATATCGCAAATTTTAGTTAAATTGTCTTGCCCAGGAATTATTCTTAATTTCAACATAATTCTTGGGCAAATCAAAACAATTTGCTTGTGCCCAGGAATTTTTTGTTTTTTCAACAAAGTTCCTGGGCAAACAAATTTTTAAGATTTGAAATTATCGAATTATTGAAAAGTTCCTGTGCAAAACAATGCCCAGGAATTGTCCGGCCACCAAGCTCAGTGCAGAAATGTTCTTAATTTTATTTGACATCCGATTAACCGGAATAAATTGTTTGCGAGTTCGAATCTCGGAAGGCCAACATTTTTTGTCTTGAAATCAGCGGGAAACTTATATTTTTATGCTTGTCTATTCTACCACTGAATATTTATTCAGTACTTTAACTTTACTTACGATGAATTTCGGATACATAAAAAAATGTTTCATTTTTTTCTGATTTCATACTAAGAATTCGATTACGATCTTCATTTTTTGAAGAATCATTTTTTTTTGGACTCGGGGATCGTGATCGATATAAAATGTACCCGGAAATGCCCGTCACCCATAAAAATTTCGTATTTTCAAATTTACTTTTTGTAGCAAATGGAAATGGAATCCGCATTGCGCGTTCGAGCGATTTTATGCAGCAGCTTCAGTTTGATGAGTATCAATATGAACAGCTCCGAAATCATCAAAATACAAATTATTATTTTCAACAAAATTATCAAGGATAGTTAGCACTGAAAGTTCAACGCAACGGTTCAGCAATTAAACTGCCAAATAAATTATTTGACTCCGTTTAAAACGGAATAAAAATATGGCGTTTTGCATGGTTACAAATATGCAGATCAAAAATTGATTTATTGATGTTAAATTTTTAATAATCAGCTTTTCTATAAGTCAACTCGATAGATATTACTTCGGTGATAGTGAGAAAGCTCCGTCATAACTGTGACGTCAGCAAATTATATTCCGTCGATTCGAGTGGATTGATCAAAAAAAAAGTTGACAACATCCATCGAGTGAACTTCCATTGAGTGAGAAAATGTGTTGTAAATAATTGTTGGATTCGATCAACCAATTTAATCGACGAAATACATTGTTACGTTATTCAAATTTCAGCCTAGTTTGTAGAGAAAAAGTGTTGACAACTTTTTAAAGAATCGTATAATTCAATTGGTCAATCCACTAGAATCGGCGGATATATGGATCAACGGACCTCAGAGTACAAATCCTAACTATTTGAATGATACAAACAACGCAAGATATTAGCACCCAATCAAAACCGTTGATTGCGGAATAGACCGATTTCATTGGCCAGATTAAGAAAGGATCAACCAATCAAATGCTCAGATTTCGCATTTTTCAAATAGTTAGGATTTGTACTCTGAGGTCCGTTGATCGATATATCGAAAATGATCCGTACTGCGCCTTTCTGTCCACGCCTACCTGTGACGCCTGGCCAGCCAGTCAGAGCCAGCCATTCAGAGTGGCCAGCCATTCAGAGCGCCATTCAGAACGTCATGACGCGTCACTACCTACACTACAGGTAGGCGTGGACAGAAAGGCGCAGTAGGGATCATTTTCGATATAAATAACGTAAATTTAATTATTTTTGACTCCGAAATATTCAAATAAAGCAACCAATCAAAATGAATTAAATGTTAATGAACTCGTAAAATACTTGTTACGTGCTCGAGATTCTTAGAATAAATTATGATTTTTTTTGATTATTATGAAAAATAATAACAAACATAAAGCAATTTTAAAATATTCTTTGATAATTTTGAATCAGATAGGAACATATTTTTTTTCATTTTTTTTCATGAATACAACATGAGTCACTCACACCTCCGCTTCTTTTCTCCCGCCCTCGCATTTTAATGTCTTTCATAACGAATACGAGTTGTCACAATCACCAGGCTGAGGTGTATAATTACGTAATAGTGCGAGTTTTGAGTAAAATTTGGCTTTTAACTCAACTTATAGATAAACTTTGGATCAAAATGACGTTGGTGGGTTTTTTTTGGAAAATTGTAACTGTATCACAGTACTTATTTTTCCAATTTTTTTCGGAAACATCAAAAAAAACCTTTGAGCGTGATCTTAAAAAATTCTAAGTGTGTTTTAAAACCCTCAGATGCAAGTGGGTAATACAACATCGCGTGCAGGTGGGGGTTAAATCACTTTTTGAAAAAAGAGAAGAGCATCTTTAGAAGTTTTTCCACATTTTTTCCATTACAGGAAAGTCCAAAAACAATCACGTGACCTTCAAATAAATAAATAAGGTTTTGCTTCAAGTACACAAATAGTACTCAAATTACGCCGAAAAAATTTGAGGGCAAATAAACACATTATCTTAGAATTTTGAACATAACGGAATTTTCCGAAAACGTCACGTGATCTTATTTTTCAAGAAATAAGGATTAATATATGACATATTCCAAACCTTATTTTTTAATTATTTCGTCAAGTGATTTTATTTGGGCTATGCAGCATGCCTAGGCTTTAATGAGAAAAAAGTCTTCAAAACGTTTAAAGTTTATCCTTAATTTTTTTTGACGTAATTTAAGTATTTTTTTCAAATTACCGTATATCGGTACTATGTTTTTCAAAAAGTACTCCAAATATTTGAAATCGGATAACGGATTCGCTTTCTACGCCTACGATTACACTAGAATGCATATCTTTCCACTTCTGGTAAGTTTCCGAGCTCGAAAAACTGACCTGGATGGATCGATGTAAAAAATCAATTTGATTGCGTCGCGACGCGTCGTCTCAAATTAGTCATCTCAATAGTTGTTTTTTATCTTTTCAAGATTAAGAAGCTAATTTCGTGAAATTTTTGATAATAACATTGTATTGTTTTAAACCAGAGCAAAGGCAAAGTGTTAGCGGTTTAATACTACAAATTTCAAATGTTTAATTAAGTCTTTATTCGTATTACTAATGCACTTAATTGTGTGAATCGTGGTCATGGGAGAGAGTTTTTTTTATTTTTTTATACACATTTAATGCCTTTATTTTATGTTTTTTCACAAATTTTTTTATAGGATTGTAGCAATTTACTTAAATTATATCATGAACAAAGAAAAAATGTATGTTGATAATGAAACTTTGCTTATATATGGCTTGATTTATATGGCTCGATTTACAAGCAAGCCAACTAGTTGGCTAAAATCGAGTCTGGGTACAGATTCACTTGACTAGTCTACGAGTTAATTTACTAAAAAATACGAACCAGATTAGTTAGATTTCCCCAGGAAAAGATAAAAAAATCATATTTTCATTCTTTGAACGCACTAAAAAGCTTGCTTCAACCACCCCCTTAACTCATAGAGTCACCTAAAAAAATATTTTCTGAATTTAAGTTAAATGATAAAGAAAGAACGGACTTTGCTAACTAGTTGGCTTAAGTGACTCTACGAGTTTAGTTAAAATTTATTTTATTTCAAAATATCCCCGAAAAACTAAAAATTTTCGAAAATATCATTGAGACAACGATTTTTAGTTAAAGTAACGATTTTTCATCAGAACAAAGATTATTTTGGATTTTAGTTGTTGCTTGAAGGTTGCTACTAGTAAGGTTACTAGGGTGTTATAGGCAGTGTTCTAAATCGGGATTAGTTTAAATTCCGATCCCGCCCGGTCCCGAGTTGTGTTTTTTTCCAAACCCTATCCCGAGTGTAATTTTTCCAATCCCGATCCCGTTTCAGAACACTGGTTATAGGTCAGGCCAAAATTTGAACCGAAAGAAACACACACATGAGATTAGCCATTCATAATGATTTCTGACGGAGATTAACTCTCAGAATTGCAGACTATTTCTGGACCTATAGAATCATATGGTCACGCGTGACCATGCTGTTTAAATCAAGCGTATAACCAAAGATTCATTACCAACATATATTTTCTTTGTTTATAATATAATTCAAATAATTTGATAAAATCCTATCAAAAAAATTGGTTTAAAAAAATAATATAAAGGCATCAAATGTTAATTAGATAATAAAAAAATCCGTCTTTTTACCACGATTCACACAATTAAGTCCATTAGTAATACGAATAAAGGCTTAATTTGACATTTTGGAATTTGTGGTATTAAACCGCTAACACTTTGCCTTTGCTCTGTTTAAAAACAATCCAATGTTTTTATCAAAATTTTCTCCTAGTCTCCAAAAGTGCCCTGAGTTGATTGTATTATTGATATCTGATTTGAGATAGCGCATCGAATTGATTACATCATTCCTAGTTCTGGATCTCTGAACTTTACCAGACGTGGAAATATATGTATTATAGTGTAATCGTAAGCGTAGAACGCGAATCCGTTATCCGATTTCAAATATTTTGAGTACTTTTAATAAAAACATAGTACCGATATACGGTAATTTAAAAAAAGTACTCAAATTACGTCAAAAAAAGCACAAACGTCAATTATTAAAATAATTTATCCATCACTTTGTAAATGCTGCATTCATGAATGATTAAGGGTCCTAAATTGCGATTAAAGGGCGCATGGTCACGCGTGACCATAAAGTTACACTGGGAGTTAAGAAAAAAAAATTCAAAAACTGAAATTTACAAACCACTGAAAACACACGAAAGGTTGTTTAACAAAAAAATATCGCATTGAGTAAAGCTTCGCAAATAATGTATTAAAAATCAATTCTGAGCATTTTTTCTGAAAGCCAATGAGAATGCTTTATTGACGTGTTCCAAAATTTGGAATCAAAATTTCCTGATCAATTATTTTACGAACCTGTCTAGCCTTGTGACTCTCCGGAACACTTGATTCCGAGCTAATTTTCCCAGGCATTTTTCTCGTTCATACATGCTGCATGCACCATGCAATAAAAATTTATTGTGGAAATGAGCGATGGAACAAACCTCGTGATTACATACTTAGAAATTGTAATTATGCAAATACACATTAACGTTCGTATATTAATAGTCTATGCAACATAGATTAAACAAAAATATTTTTCCAAGACGTAAAATTTCCGTTAATAATTTACCATAACTACTGATTAAGAGTCTATATAAATTTTATCAGTACACGAATAAAAATATAGAGGAAATATGTGTTTAGGAGATTGTATTAAGAAGCATATTTGGAAAGCAATTGCTTTCATCGCTATAGCATTAGCCATCACCTTTGCTGTGCTTTATGGAACTTACGTAAGTTTATGTACTAGATATATATATTCAAAAAATGGTTTATGTCCTCACGGAAATTCTGATTTTTTGTAAACTAAATACAACTGTATTGGGAGGCTCGAAATCGCCGGCCCAATCTCACGATTTTTAGCTGAAATTATTCCAGTGCCCATATCACCGAAAGTGCCAAAATCGCCAAATTACTTGGGCGTTCGAGGTTTTTATTACAAATTCTTTTGAGTATGTCATGAATGACGTCATTTTTAATATTGTATTTTCGAAATTTAGATATAGCAAAATTCAGACAATTTGCCAGATTGCTATTAACGAAATTTTTTTAATTTCGACAAGGGGCGCGCCTGAACTTGATTTAAATAATGACGAAATTTGAATTTTCGCTTTCCCAAGGTCGTAGAAAAGTTTTGAAAATATTTTTCAAATCTCCGTGGTCGGTTTAGTCATAAACACAGTGGAAATTTCAATTTTTGAAAAGTGTTTAGCAAAATCACATTATCTGATTTTGAATAACATTTTTTCTCAATTTTTTTATAGTTTATAAGATGTCGACTGACTTTAATGAACTCAGTAAAATATTAATAATGCTGTTATTTGTTATGGATAACAAGATAAGGTGGAGACCCTACAGCCTCCTTAATTCTCCACATTTTGGTGATTTACTTAATCTTATCCAATTGTTAAAGTCCGTCTTAAGGGGGTACTGGTCGCTGGAATTGATTTTCCTCGATTAAAACTTAGCCACATAGGGCTTTCAGGAAAGTAATAAGATTAGCTATTTTATAGAACTAGCCTTCAGCTTGCCTGATAAATTTGCCAAAACTTTTTTGTATGCATACACTCCCAGACACATAAGCGAGACAGGAAGACCTAAACCCAAACGGTTAATCTATCTCCTCTTAGGTTTTATTTCGAATTAAATCTGAAATTTAACATAACTTGTATAATTACTAAGTAGTAGGCAAAACTTCTGTAGGATTTTTTTTTACTGCTCTGATTTTTCTAGAATACGCTATAAACCATTGTTTTTTTTAACATTTGTCGTCGGAAAATCTATCTCCTCCTAGGTTTAATTTTGGAATCTACCCAAATTTTTGCAAAAGCTAGCACAAAACAAATAGAAACTTCTATAGGAAATTTTTCGTCAATTTGAAATCTGAAACTAAAAATATGAATTGAAAGTAGGCTCAAAAGAAAGATATATTTTATGTTTTGTGTTTTTCATCAAGTTATGCTAGCTGAACTTCCTATTTAAAAAAATCATTCTAGGACTGTTCTGATGCCGTTGAGCCCTCTTCTATGCCACCAATCGGATATGAAATGGGTAACTCGGATTATATTAATCCGAAAATTGTCCCACCACAAATGTACAAGGATGCTTAAAAAATATAAAACTTGAATGTCTTGTTACATATATTTCTGCAGTTATAAAAAATAAATATAATTTTATAATCTTGTTATGACGATTCTGATCCTGCAAAAAATGATACTTCTGGAAAATACCGCATAACTTTTTCCTTTGCCACGTTTCATAATCGAATGACATTGTCTTTTTATAAGCGTGATGTGATTGGATACGACTTTTTGGGTTTTGAAACAAGACTTCACCAAAACAAAAAAAGTCCACCATGTCAAATTATAAAAATGGAATTTGAATCACTAAATTTAGAGGTGAAAAAAAATGATGAAGATAGAGAAAATTATCTTAACCAAAAGAATTTTGATGTAAAAATTTGTTGCGCAAATGATACGTCTATAATGGTAAGTTATATAATTAACTTGAGTAGGCCCCACTTGGGACGATTATGAACTTTAGACAAAACCACACTTGGGTCCATGACGGACTTCGTACCAATATGCACTTGGGACCATAAGTTATGGTCCATAACGGACTTGGGACCGAAATGCACATGGGACCAAATCACACTTGGGACCAATATGACGAACTTGCGACTAGCCTGTCCAATGCGATTTTTTATAAAAGTCAACAGAGAGATCTTGGGATTCGGCGTGCTAATAGTCTGCGTTGTTTGTATCGTTCACATAGTTGGATTTTTGGTACCTTCGAGGTCCGTTGATCCATATAATATAAGTCGATTTAGCGCCACAAAGCAAAATTTACAACAATTAAATAGAGTATTTTTTATTTTCGAGTCTATGTACCTGGAATTCATGTTTTAAGAACACATTCCACGAATTATGAATTTACCTTAATTTGTAGCTTTTGTCTCTACTGGCGACTTTTGAAAAATAGTGATTATCTTAATATATTAAATATGATAAATATGAATGTATGATTTTCGAGGTCGATTCACCCTAGAATCGATGTTTACACCAAATTATCGCAATACGAATTAAACGGAATTTTTCATGTTTTGCTCTTAGCGACAGCTGTGAGATTTGACATTTGAAGGTCATTTTCGTGTTTCCTAGTCAATTAACTAAAACACTTTTCTGAGAATATTGGAAAAAAATGTTTTTTTCAAAATTATGTTTTTTCGTCAACTATAAGATTCCACCTATTCAGCTTTAACACACCAAAAATTCTCAAAAATTGTTGTTTTATATTCAGTAAAATTTATTGGATTTTATCCTCCGTAGTGTCTTTGCCCATTCCGTGGTTGCAATGGCCTTAATCTGTAATTTAGGACCTTAATATTGTAAAATATTTGTTGATAGTGTATTTGATCAATTATTTGAGACTGTTTATTTGCTTTGTTTTTTTTTGAATTTTTCTTGTATTACAGTACTTATTTTTTGCAAAAAAAATTTAAATCATCAAAAAAAAGCCTTTTGAGCGGGATCAAAAAAAATTCTAAGACTTTTTCCCTTACACCATAGCACCCAAATGATCACGTGACCGGTATTTTTAGGAATAAGGTTGATAAAATAGCTCAAAACTGATTGTTTTTCAAAAATGCTAAATCAATTTTTGAAGAAGTGAAGTGGTTCTTTAGAATTTTTAAGACTTTTCCCGTTACACCAAGAGTCAAAACGATCACGTGACCTTCAATTAGGAAATAGTTTGGTTCAAGTAAGCAAATAGTGATCAAATTACGCCGAACAATTTTTTTGGTCAATACACACTAATTCAAGAGTTTTGAACATAATAATATTCCCAAAACGTCACGTG
The DNA here is from genome assembly GCA_004367855.1 of Oikopleura vanhoeffeni. Lineage (NCBI taxonomy): Eukaryota > Metazoa > Chordata > Appendicularia > Copelata > Oikopleuridae > Oikopleura > Oikopleura vanhoeffeni. The sequence continues at coordinate 206,368 of SCLH01000812.1, forward strand.
ATCTTATTTTTCGAGAATAAGGATTAATTTATGACATTTCCAAACATTATTTTTGGATTATTTTCGTCACGTGATTTCATTCGGACTTTTGGTGTAATGTGAAAAAAATCTTAAAAACGTTGAATTGACCTGGAATTTTTTGACGTAATTGAGTATTTTCTCAAATTACATGACATATGTTTTTTTTTTCAAAAATACTCAAATACGGGAAGACCTCCTTAAAAAATTTTATTGCATTTAAATTGGCTCCGGTTTAAATAGAGCAGTTCTAGAAAGTCAAACTCCGAAATAGGATTCATAAGAATGCGTAGGCGACAGAAAGAGAGAGAATAAATGTCCAAAAATTTAAGAGTCATTTTACTAGAGAATTTTGTTTAAACATTCAATTTTTGCAGAGTACATACCCAAATTGGGTGACGGTTTACTATTCAAATTTTAAATGTCAAATTAACCATAAATTCGTGTTTATTATGCACTTGTTTGTCAGAATCGGGAAATGAGAGAGTTTTTAATTTTCTTATTCACAGTTGATGACTTTTTATAAACTTCTAAAAATTGTTTTAAGGATACATCTAAAAACTTTTTGTTAAAATTAATGCACTAGAGTTTGTTATTTTCATAAAAATGTATGTTGATACGAATGATCGGTCCGGACTTATATGCATTGATTCGATAATAGCAACACCACCACGGATGGTGCAAAGACCCTACGGGTCCAGAGAATTGTCGGCACGATAGGAGTTAAAGTAAACAAATCATGTTTTTGACTAAAGTAACAATTTTCGTAATATTTGAGTTGATGTAGAGAAATTTATTTGTGATAGATTCTTCTCATCTTTTTGTTAATTTCAAAAAGTTGTATAATTAGTGGATGCAGGTCTGTACTTTAGTGGGTCGGTACTTTACTCGATATTTTATACTTTGCAGTCGTGTTGTCGCCCGTTAGCTCACTATTAAAAATTATATACCCAAATAATTATAAATTATTATAATAATTATATAATTATATTTATAAATAATTATTTTATTATAAATTATACCGCAAGCAAAAAATATATATAGATCATATTTCAAAATAATGAAAGGTTAAACTACAATTAAATTTTAAATAAAACATTTAATTTGTTAATTTTCAATCATTCAAATTTATTCATTCTGTTAATTAGCTTAATTAATTTCTTGGAATTCTCTTCAATTGTATACTTCTTCCAGGAAGCGCGCCTGATTGGTCGAGAATATAACAAAGCGAAATGACGAATATTTCATCTTTTATACTTTTTCGACCACTAAATGACGAATTCAGTCGAATTTTCAAAGATCGGCATTTTTGAGTATTAAAAATCCTGCTCAAGGCAATATCATATAATTATCGAAATATACGAAAAAAAATCATTCCAGCGCCAGCTTATAATCTTAAAAAACTGGTTTTTGACACGACCGAGTGATAAAATAAATTGTATTCCAATTTTCTTGATGAATATTTTTAGGAACTTACTCACCAGTTTGA
>SCLH01000812.1:209937-238425 GCA_004367855.1 Oikopleura vanhoeffeni
TTTGAGCTCGACCAGATGTATGGAGGACGAGTTAAAACGGGGCAGTTTTTAAAGAAAAATAAAATAAGATAAATCAGTAATAATTAGCAGAAAAAAGGGCAAAATAAAAACATATTTATAAAACTTTTTAGTGGTGGAAATCGTGCATTGAACCAGTAACGAAACGACGACGACCATGTAGAATTCCAAAAGTCAGCAAAGATCGTGTCCAATGAGAAGCAAGCAAAAATTAAAACAGAAAACAAATTGTACCATAGAAAAAACTATTATTATTATCATTAGTGTATGTAAATGAGAAAAACGATGGGTGACTTATTTTAACCCCTGAAAGACCGTAACTAAGAAAAGTTACCTTAACGAGAAAAGAAAACTGAAAAATATATAATAATTCGGAAAACCTCTCTACCCAAATTTAATTTCAAAAAATAATAAAAAAATATAAAAAAAAAATATATAAATATACTTTCCATTTTGTTAAAAAAAAATCAGGAGAGAAAAACAACTCACACATAGAAAGATTTTATCAGGTTTTCCACAGGTGCTCAGATGATGAGAATATTTTATTTATTATTATGATATAGTATCGATATAGTATCGATTCCTATATATGCTTTTGGATCCACTATTCACTTTTGTGCGCCAAGTAAATACTAAAATATATTTCAGCCCACGTCTGCCCCCGTAGTTGCGGGTAAACATTATTAAATGATTTCGGAAGTGTAAAAGGTACTTTAATGGTATTTTAAGGAAGTATAAAGCTTATCATAAAGTTCGCTATTTACGATCGAAGAAAGACATAATACTAATAGTTTTTTATTATACAAATCTCACAATAGTAGTTTCAGATTTTATAAGAGAAAATCATATTCGAGTTGAGCAGATTTTTCAAACAATTTTCAGGCTAAAACATACTACAGGGGGGGGGGTCAAATATATCGCCGGCCCAATATGGCCGAAAAACCTAAATGACGCTATTTTTTAAAGGTTGAATTTCCTATTTGAATTTTTATTATGTTAGTATATTTTTTTAATAAAATTCTATACTCGAAGTTCGACTCTCAAACACCGTTTTTTCGAATCATTTTCCCACTCAAAGAACACTCGCAAAAGCTTGGATTTTCAACTTTCTGGTGAATAAATTATCCGATCCGATTTGTAATCGCTATCATTTTTTGAAAACTATATTATCGATATGTAAAGTAAAAATATTTACTAAAAATAATTAACGATATGTAAAGTAAAAATATTTTAAAAAGTTTGAAAAGTTAAATTGCTTGTAATTTAAAAAAATCTTATTAAAAGATTTGACATAAAATTTTATGGTTTTCAAATGAACCGCGACAAATTTTCATTGGAAAACCATGAAATTTTTTCAAGAAAATTTTGAAAACCATATTATTTAAAGTCAAAATATTTTACATTGTTCTAAAGAAGTTGAAATTATTAAGATGAATAAATTTATAAATAATACGATTAAAACATTTGATCTTAAATTTTATGGTTTTTAAAATTTTGACGAAACTAAGACTGAAAAATTTTCTTTCATAATGAAACTTTCATTGGCTCAAGTTTACCCGCTGAACGAAACTTCCGATCGTTAAAATAGTTCCAAGTATTTGGCCCAGGCAGANATGAGCTTTCCTGTAAATGCTAATCTCTCTTCTTTATTTTTATAAATGAAATTAATCATTAGATAGGAAATATTTTGAAGATTCATTTTAATTTATTTTTTGGAAAAATTTTCAAAATTTTGTCGATCGCTGATTGATTGAAAAATAAAAATGCTAAAAAGTCACGTTTGACCCTGGAAATGAACCGCATGATTAAATAAGACTTGAAAACATATTTTTAAATTTTTTTACAAATCGGAAAATGGTTGTTAAGGGGGTGGTCGTCGCAAAATGAGGCTCTAGAAACAAATTTTCTCAATTTTATTTTTATGCCTTTTTTATGAAAATATGGAAAATTACCCGCATTTGGTACTCGTTTTATTTTGATACATGGCTAGTAAAGCAGTTTTTGATAAGTTCAAAAATATTTCATATGAAAAAAGTTTAAATTTCTTGATTTTTGGAAATTTAAAAGACGATTTACAGAAAAACGAGTCGGAAATTTAGACAAAACTCAACTCGATTTTTTGCATGGACTCTTCAGCTGCAGATTCATCTAGGTTTTCAATGTGTGATTTTTAAATCCAGGGAGGAGATACATTTTGATTGAGACCCTTAAACAAGGGTCAACATGCATTTTTAATGAAAAATTAGGATAGTTTGACATCTTTAATTTTTTCATCTTTTTTAATTTCTCTCTTTCATTCAGGTTACACACTCGAGACGGCTGATTAACCACCAATCTAGAAGCAGCTTAAATTTTTATCTATTTTCAGAAAATCAACACAGGATGTAAAAATTAGAAACTTTTTTTGACAAAACCTTTTCAGGGGATCAGTACAGACTCATCTTCTACATATTCATGTGGGTTTCGAATGTGTGAATGTTTAATCCAGGGAAGAGATACATTCTGATTGAGACCCCTAAAACAAGGTCAAAATATTTTTTTCGATAATGATGAAGCATAGTCCAAGAATTTTCCCAAAACCTTGCTAGGGGATCTGTCACGCTAATTTCAGTTATAAGTAATGACTCATAACTTATTGTTATACCTTGAAAAGTCAGGGAGGAAATACATTTAAAAAAATCCGTCATTTTTGGAAGCTCGTAACGAGCAGCTGAGCTCTAGTTAAGATTTACGAGTTGAAAATTTTCGAAAAAATCAAGGGTCAAATTAATTCAGTTCTTGAATGCATTATGGTTAAGAATTGGGTTGAAAAAAGCTTTATGGCAATTGTGTAGCCAAGCCAGAAAATCAAGCCAAGGCACAAAATAAAGCTCGGAAACGTTAACTATCTCTAAAGCGCGTGTCCAAATTCCACTGATGTTGTCTAAGTGATTGCTTGAGTGATAATCACTCAGTGATTACACACCGATAAAATTTAGCGGTCGCATTATCAAGCACCCTTGCCTATAATCATACTCGGGACAATCACTAAGACAACATTAGTGGGATTCGACCACGCGCTATAGAGATAGTAAACGTTTTTGAGATGGAGTTCCGTTGGAAAAAAGATATGCACACTAGAGTGGCTGCAGCCAGAACCGATTTTGATAGTCCCTGAGACCCAAAATGAACCATTGGATCGATAGATAAGTAAATGATGAAAAATAATCTGTTTTCCAAAAATGGCTAAAAATATAAATTATATTGTATAATATCAAATGATCTCTAAATATACAGTATGTCACATACTGTATAACTTATTTTATACAGTTTTTTTTTTGTGTTGAGTTGCATTTATTAAATGGCTATGTTGCAGCAAGAAAAAGAATGAGGCCCAAGGTTTTCTACTCTAATACTTAAAGTAGATTCACTATCAAAAATTCTGATAATGCTCCTCAGGCCTCAATTTTAACCTGTCATGGTTTTAAACATTTTTGAATGGGGTAACATTTGTCAGTATAAAGTGTTCACCCATTAAAAATTATACCATTTATAAGGTTTTGTTTGAGCTCGACCAGATGTATGGAGGACGAGTTAAAACGGGGCAGTTTTTAAAGAAAAATAAAATAAGATAAATCAGTAATAATTAGCAGAAAAAAGGGCAAAATAAAAACATATTTATAAAACTTTTTAGTGGTGGAAATCGTGCATTGAACCAGTAACGAAACGACGACGACCATGNAAAAAGCTTTATGGCAATTGTGTAGCCAAGCCAGAAAATCAAGCCAAGGCACAAAATAAAGCTCGGAAACGTTAACTATCTCTAAAGCGCGTGTCCAAATTCCACTGATGTTGTCTAAGTGATTGCTTGAGTGATAATCACTCAGTGATTACACACCGATAAAATTTAGCGGTCGCATTATCAAGCACCCTTGCCTATAATCATACTCGGGACAATCACTAAGACAACATTAGTGGGATTCGACCACGCGCTATAGAGATAGTAAACGTTTTTGAGATGGAGTTCCGTTGGGAAAAAGATATGCACACCTGGCTGCAGCCAGAACCGATTTTTATAGTCCCTGAGACCCCAAATGAACCATGGGATCGATAGATAAGTAACGTACCCTAAATGAGAAACACTCGATGTGGCAGGTTCACGAACCTACGCACCCTATTCTTTATTTAATAGCAGCCAATCACAGGCGCGGATTCAAAAGCGTGGTGTGTGAAACACATTTTTTTACCGTTAAATGATGAAAAATAATCTGTTTTCCAAAAATGGCTAAAAATATAAATTATATAAATTATAATATCAAGTTAAAGAAGTTGAAATTATTAAGATGAATAAATTTATAAATAATACGATTAAAACATTTGATCTTAAATTTTATGGTTTTTAAAATTTTGACGAAACTAAGACTGAAAAATTTTCTTTCCTAATGAAACTTTCATTGGCTCAAGTTTACCCGCTGAACGAAACTTCCGATCGTTAAAATAGTTCCAAGTATTTGGCCCAGGCAGAAATCGCTAAAAACGTGTTTTCATTTCTTCCTAAACGCATAGGAACCTTAAGGCCAATTTCAGAACGTTATTTTTGAACGAACTTTATGATCTGATATGTTTTCTCTAAAAAAGGGGAAATTCTAAACTTTTTAAATTTTTGTTTTTTTACATTTTACCATTGACCTATTATTATCAAGAAGAAATATATTTGGATAAAAATAGGCAAGCAATTGTTTGCCTATTGAGATTAGAACTCCTAAGCTTTCAGTTTCAGAATCAATTACCGGTGAACCGGTTGACTTGAAACAAAGAGAAAGTTTTCCATGTCACAAATTTACTTGTTCGAGTTATTATTCTTTAAAAACAAACTACCGAAAGAGTCGTACTACGTATTTGAAAAATAAATAAATAACTTCTTAAACCAGGTTTCTCAGAAACTTCACTTGAAAATGTGTAAAAAAGCGCCCAATTATCGTCACCCACATTTTTATTAAGGTTAAAGATTATTTGATGATGCAGGCAGCAATTAGCAGTAATTGTGAAAGAACGAGAATTTGAGTTTTGTGAAAAATGGGTCAGATGTGCCACGTAAAGTCCATATGGGTCTTCTAAGTAGAAACTCTTCCTAAGGCAATTTTTAGAAAAAAGTGCCTCGAAATATTGATTTGATCGTCGTGATAGTTGATGTTCTTAAAAAAAAGTTTTAACTTAGGCAAAAAATCGTTTTATTTAGAGTTATTATTATACTTAATTTTTGAGAAAACGGGATTATTTGGGATCCCGAAATCGTGTAGGGACGGGATCGGGATTGAAAACAATTATAACACTCGGGATCGAAAAAAATATATATGACTCGGGGGCCCCCGAGTCGGGGCCGGGCGGGATCTGGATTGAAAACTCATCCCGTTTTAGAACACTGGAGTACATACGTTATTTGAAAATAAGTTACCAATAAGTTATTTGAAAATAAGTTGTATCATACATAAGTTATATGAAAATAATAAAACGTGACATTCTCAATATTTTCACCGGTGATTCCAGAAACATAAGTTTGAAAATTTTTGAACAAGAAATGAGGAAAATTTTCAAAATATTTCTAAATATTTTCCACCAAAAATCTCAAAAGAGCATGTAAAGAATATGTGGTCACCTACACTCGAATGTGGTCACCGGTACTGGAAAAGAGTTTTTCTCGTTGATTCGAAACAAATGATTTAAAAATAAATAACCGAAAAATAAGGAAAATTTTTCATAATTTTCGGAACTTTTTCCAAAAATACCTCAAAATTTGACGAATTCGAAAAATTAAATTCGAACTCAAAATTTTGTGAAAAAGTAACAATACGAATCGTCAAAAGTCACAAAAGTTGCCTAGATTGTAAGTCATAACTTTGATGGTATATCCCTTTAGGATATCCCTAAGGGATAATCCCTTTAGGAGGAAGGTTGTTATTTTTTTGTTTGATCTATTACATTCGTACTGCTTAACATACATAATGTACTAGACCAAACTAGAAAATAACAACCTTCCTCTTAAAGGGATATTGATGGAATATACTCAATAAAAAGTTTTTCATCAAGCGCCCATATCCGGATCTGTCAAATAGCACCGAGGCCCTAAAACTTTCAGCGTTCATAAGTTTAAACCAAAAATCTTATAATTTAAGACAAATTCCAGTCTTCTGGTGGCGATAAAGAGGCTAATCAACTGCAAGATTTGACTCGCAGTGTCTCGAAATCTTTTTACACATTTGTAACCCACATTAAAAAAACTGTTCAAAGATACAGAGAAAAAACATTTTACCCAAAAGTAACCTTGTTATTTTACATAACTTTCTTTCAATTGACAAGAACACGAATTTCTCTCCAGATCATCAATTTTTTATTGAAACAATCTTGTTTTCAAAGCTAAGATTTGATTCAATCCAAGTTATTGATAGATAAGTTCGGTTATTTTAGCTAAAAATCAAATTATCGAAATGTTGAAGTGCTCTTTCGCACGCCAGGGAGTTAATACAAAAATAATTTTCTTCAAGTTGCGCACTAGGGTGGCCAAGGATTGTCTAAAAAATAAACAGAAATTTCCTAAATTTGAATAAAATGTTCGCCAATACCTACTTCCCAGTCGACAAGAAAAAACCGAAGAAATTTAAGTTTGTTTTTAACTCTAAGGTGTTCAAACTCTTTTTCTTTCTTTTTTCGCAAATTTGTGACAACAATTATATCCCCTATTAACACTTTTGTGAATATCCCGGCCCTGATTATGAAACGTAGTGTGTTTTTAAGCAGTAGAACCGGGATATTCACAAAAGTGTGAATAGGGGATATGATTTGGAACGATTCCAGAGGCAATTTTGAGAAAAATTCCTCGAAATATTTCTCTGGTCGTCCTGATAGTTTGAGGTCTTGAAGATAATCGGCTTAAAATTTTGATAAAAATGTAATAATTTATTAAACTTTTTTGAACCGGTTTTCGGTAGATCCGGTTCTGAAATTTTTGATAATTGGATATGGAAAATATATCTTCAAACGTCATATCAAATGATGCATTATAATTCAGCATTTTATAAAAATTTTATTATCATAAATTTTTTTTGCTATTAGCTAACATTATCTGACATGTAAAATGTTCTCAAATAACTAAAATTTGAAGTTTTTTTTTGACATAATATAAGTTTTTTTTGGCTTTTAAAGTGCTACAAATTTCGAGATGTCGAATTTATTTCTCATGCTCTGATCAGTATTGGATAAAATTTTAACGAAAATCACCATCACACAATACCGAATTTTTACAACCTAAAAAATTATTGGCCACCCTATTCCGCACTGAAAAATAATCTCAAAAAGAGGCAACTAACATTGAATTTGGTCAAAATATTTATATTTTTGGTTTTGGTACATCAAGTTTAATATTAAATATTTAATTTTGGTCCTAATCGAGAATTCATACCTCTTCAGATTTGTTTTAAACTCTAGGGAATCCCATTTCCCCCTTCTTTTTCCAACATTTAAATGATAAGACATTCAAAAAACAGTTTAGANTGAAAAAGTTTTGATGAAATTTGAGCCAAGGCCCTTATGAAAAAATATAAAATGAAATATAATACTATCAAATTTGATACTTACCTCGTAGACTCGATTTCCGGCAAGTAGTGACCATTCACCATTTAATCGCATTTTACGACGTTTGATCATTAATGACAAGATCAGTTATAAAGTTATTGATTAATTTTAAGACAAAATGACGTTTGTGCGTTTTTTATGTTGAAAATTTTTACTGTATTACAGTACTTTTTTTTTGCAAAATTTTTTTGAATCACCAAATAAAACCTTTCATCGTAATAAAAAAATTCTAAGATTTTTCTTCCATTACACCAAAGCCCAAAAATGATCATGTGACCATATGTTCAAGAAATAAGCTCGGTCAAAATAGTACTGTTTTTTTTTTAAATTGCTTAAAACACTTTTTGAAAGAAAAAAAAGCTCCTTTAGAAGTTTTTAAGTTTTTTTTCTATTACACCAAAGTCCAAAAACGATCACGTGGCCTTCAAATTAAGAAATAAGGTTTTCGTTCAAGTACACAAATAGTACAATAATTATATTTTCCAAAAAGGTCACGTGATCTTATTTTTCAAGAAATAAGGATTTATTTATGACATATTTCAAACCTTATTTTTGGATTATTTCGTCACGTGATTTTATTCGGACTTTAGTGTAATGAGGAAAAAGTCTTAAAAACGTTTGAAGTTCATCAACAAATGTTTTTAAAGTAATTTGAGTATTTTTTCAAATTACCGTATATTGTGTATTGTATCAAATTACCTTCAATTTCAAAGTTCATCTTAGAAACTTGTAAGTACCTTCAAAATGATCGGAAGGGTCAGTTCTCATGAAAATATTAGCAACCATGGGTCAATTATGAACTGAAAGGGCGCCAGAGAGCAAAAAACCCCTATGTGAAATTTGACTATTTTTCATCTTTAATGACCTTTAAGTACATAATTGACCTATAGTTGCTAATATTTTCATGAGAAAGTCGACCTTTTCAATTATTTTGGTGGTACTTTCAAGTTAATTCGATGAACTTGAAATTGACCTTGACCTTGAACGAGAAATAAAATATTCCACAACAATTTAAGAGTCATTTTACTAGAGAATTTTATAGAAAACATATAATTATTTTTAAACAGAGCGATAGCAAATCATTTAAAGTTTGATATAAGGTAGTTTCAAATATAAAGAAAGGTTTAATGTTATCTTAATATGGCACTTTTAAGTGTAACTGGAAGTAATTTTCGCAATTTTTTTCTTCTTATCCTTATTAAATGCATTTTAATTCGTTTAAATATTTTTTTTAATTGTATAGCAAATTGGCTGAATATTATTTTAACCAAATAAATAATGTATGTTAATAATGAAACTTTGCTTATATGGCTCGATTAAAATAATGGTCACTACTTGCCGGGAATCGAGTCTGGGTACAGATCAACTTCTAAAGTCTACGAGTTAACGACGATTTGAGATAAGAAATTTCAAAACTCAAAAACTCTTATGAGATCAACCTTCAAATTTTCCTTTATGATCAAGTTGAAGAGTTAAATTTTCGAAAGAAAAATTTTATATTCCAGAATTTTTATGCTTGTGCTCAGAGATTTTTGCTCAGTTTGAGCTATCTAAAAACCTAATCCGATAAGTTGTTTTCAAAAGCTGAATTATATAAAAATTTTGGCTAAAAAATTGGATCAAAAGGTCCAGCAATTACCGTAATAGATATTGAGTCAATTTTGAGTCAAGTTGAGCCTTCAAATTTTTTTGACATTATGACTTCCACCAACAGCTCACGCTTGAAATGCACAGAGGAGATAAAATACGTTTTAAAGTGAAAATCAATTTTCAAGAGAGAATCTTTCACTAAAAATTCCAAAGATTGACCTAAAGGTTTCGCTTGGTAGATTTTCAATTTGATACAATGAACTTGAAATTCACTTTGAAGGTCACCTACTATTATACAAATAAAATTAGAATTTTTTTTGAATGATATCATACAGTATGATATCATTCAAAAAAAATTCTAATTTTATTTGTATAACAGTGATTCATACTGACAAAAATAAAAAAAATGGGTCACTTGTTTCATGAAATACAGGTTTAAGGGGGTATGCGACTCTGATTTGACATTTTCTCTTGGTGAAATATACTGAAAACTAAGAGCTCATGAGAAAAACCGAAAATACTTATTTCTAGATCTATCCTTAGTCTTACTAAATAGTACATTACATATGGTTTTTGACATCTACACCAATAGTTACAGTATGTTTACAAGACGACCCTTTAAAAACTGCAAAATCTATCACCTCCCAGACGGTATATAAATTGAGCTCAAATTTTCACAGATCACGAACGGTAGTATGTCAATCTTTAATCACAAGCTTTTTTTGATCCGGCAACTAAACAATTCTAGAACGCCAAATAACCGACGATTTTTAACAATTTCAGACTTCAAAATCTATCTCCTCTGAGGATATATTTGAAAAATGGCTTAAATTTTTACCAACTATTCCTTTTTGACTTTGCCACCCTCTTGTGGGAGAACCGATGATTGAAAAGCGACGAGACCATCACCAATCGTTTTGGGGGTGGTTTAGTACTATATCTGATTTTCAGGCCAACTTTTTTTGCGGACACTACCCCCTTAAGCTCCTTAAAAAACCAGCGGTACAAGATCTGCGCAAAAAGTGAGAGGTTGGAGTTTTTGGTGATACACTTTGTTTTTGAGTTTTTTATGGTCTCTAAAAATGAATTTCAGTCGAGTAATCAACAAAAATTCAAAATTTAGTTGATGTAATTGAAGAAAAATGATCAATCCTCATTAACAAATAATTACATCAGATATATCATACTGAAAAATTTCCAAAGATAAAAAATGTCGAGAAAAGCAATTTTAAATTTCGATCACTGGCTAACAAAACATACAAAAACCCGCAGTTTGCACCACCTTAGCCTAATAGCATACGTTTATATCAAGCTGTGAGGTTAAAAGTGGATTTTTGTGTACACTTAAACCCCCATTCCTTTTTAAATGTACTCCAGAATATTATTTTTAAATATGATGAAAATTAAAGCGTTAAATAACATAGAGAAATTGTACGACGTTTTGTAAAACATTTATCAGAGAAATTACCGTGAAATTGAAAAAATCAACCTTACTGTTTAAAAAAGACTTTGTAGTCACATTTTTTTTAATTAAAAATAAATAAAATCTAAGTTTTTTTTATTTACTGAGTAACCACAAATTGCCTCATTTTTTTCAAATTTTAATCTATTACCACCGCATTTTCAAAAAAATAACGACAATGACGACCAAGCGCCTCAGTTTTTGAAAGTTTATATATTTCTGATTATTACCCAAGACCTTTTCAAAAGATAAAATACAAAACCGGCAGTTTCCACCTCCTTGTCTGGTAGAATAAATTTATATCACGCTGTGGGGTTAAAAAAAGTATTTTGTGTAAATTTTAACCCCCGTTCCTCCTTGAAATTACTTCTGAATTATTTTTAATCCGACAACGTCGGAAACAATTTCGAGAGACTGTGAAAAAATTACAAAAAATCACACAAGAGAATAAAAAAGGGTCAATTAGCGTCTAAAAACAAATGAACCAAAACTTTTGTCCGAAATGAAAACTTTAATTTTTAACATGTTTCTACATTCACTGAAAAATATCGAAAATTATTATTTTTTCATTATTTTAAAACGAGTTAACCTAACATTTTCAGATTTGTTTGAACTAGAGATTAAAAATTACAGTTTGTTACAGTAGGTCCCGGGAAGAATATATTATGACATATTTGAGTAGGCTGGATTCGCATGTTCGCCCCGGATTCAACATGGAAAAAATGCTAGAAAAATTCATTAATTGATTATGCAGTTTGAGGGAATTTTAAAGTCTATTAGCCGAAAACAATAATAAAAAAAAGTTTAACTTTATTTGACAATTTAAAAAAATTTGAAAATTTTATTATACAGGATGTCTTATATCAACTGTCCTCTTAAAACATATATAATTGCCTAAGATAATACAGGGGGAGACCCCGTCGTCTGAAACTTTTTCATCCCAAGAATTTGTACGATTGGTTATTTTCGGACAATTGCGCACTTTCGGACAATTAATGTTCAAAATAACACGTTCCTAAAAAATGTGTAGGCGTTCAAAGTTAGATATCGAAAATCCTGCCTAGTCGTCGAATTTTATCACTACGTCATACATAAAAAAATCCAGTCATTTTATTGGTCATTTCTCGAAAATCCAGTCAGTTCATTGGTCACTTTCTATTCTTGTGACGTAGTGATGAATTTCGACGACTAGGCAGGATTTCTAATATAAATTTTCTATATTTTCTAGATATTTTCTATATGTGTAGTTCTATAGACAATTAGGCACTTTCGGATGATTGAGGCAAAACTATTGGGGCCTTCTTTTTTATATCATTTTTGAGAACAATTGATAAAAGCTGTATTATCAATTTTTTTCGATATTTTCCAATATGTGAATTATAAAACAAAAATCAATCTTTGAAATTTTAGTTCACCCCAAGAAATTCGGCGGTGATCTATTAACCCCCAGAGTGCCGGAAATGATGAATGAGTGCGATTTTGATCAATTTGGTTCAAAGCCCGACGTTTTTATGACCGACAATTTATTCGGGATTACAATTTAAATGGAAAATTTGGAAAAACGTGCTTCAGTCAAAAAAGTGAAATGAAAATAAAATATACCGTTTTTTGATAAAGGTTTTTTAAATCTGATGAAACAAAAGTAAAGTTAGAAATAACATAGAGAAAAGTTTGAAAGATTTTGTGACATGTTTATCAGAGAAATTATAATAAAAATGAAAAAATAGTCCTGTTGATTGAGAAAGGCCCTTTCACTAGTTTTTCTTAATTTCTAAAAAATGGAATCTATTTTTTTCTATCTACCCAGATACCCCAAATCACCTCAGTTTTCTGAAAAGTTTATATCCCCTTTTTACACTATGCGGAAGATTTGGGCCCTACTACTAGATAACACACACCGTTTACTACACAGGGCCCAAATATTCCGCATATTGTGATATAATTCTGACTTTTTACCATAACATTTCTCAAAAAGATACCCACACTGACCACAAATCGCCCCAATTTGTAAAAACTACTGTGAGAAATTTTTCAAAAACCAGAACTAGGAAGAGTACCTTTATTTAACGTTAGAAGAACCTTCAGTTTTTCAACAAAGCTCATGACTATTCACGCTGCGTGAATTACGCAAATCTTTTATAGTAAAATTTCTGTATACCAATATAAAAGCCAAAGTTTCTCCACTTTCATTATTCATATGTCAAAACTGAGGCGAACAATCAAAAAAAAAAGTCTTTGTGAAATGTCGTTAACCAGCTTCATTGTTCAAATCTAATAAATTTCGATTTACGATTGAAAACAAATTTTACAATATTTTGAAGAAATAATTATTTTTTTTCAGTTTATAGAGATCGACCGGCGAAAGAGAGATGTCTTTTAACCCCCAAACTTATTTTTGAATATTTGTACGAAAAAAAAATTTCCTGGTGAATTAGAGATAGATCTAATTATTAAAATACATTTTCTTATAAAATTTACAAATTGACTTTCAAATCCTAAAATTATTATTTAGGTTATTTATGATTAAAATAGTATTTTTTCAAAATTTTGCTTAGTTTTCTATTGACGTTATCGGCTCTACGCAAAAAAACTGCTTGATTTTCAAAAAAAAAATTTATAACTTACACAGGTTTGGGATTTTTTTTAATATTATTTCTAATTTTTTATAGCTTGTTTTTTACAATTAATCCCCCAAGCTCTTATTAGTGAAAATAAACAGAAATAATTAATGTTTATCTCTATTGTCTTATTCTCTTTGTCTTATTTTTTTCGATGATTTTAAAACTTTACTAGAAAATTTGTTAAAGTACAGCCTAAAAAATTTGTAATTAGACTTATGCTATTTTTGCCATAAGCTACACAGGTTTAAAAGAAATATGCTGCAGATTGTATCTTGTCAGAAAACTTGCTAAATATTACATGAAAAGTACTCATTGAAGCCCTTTTAAAATAACGGTGAAATAAAAGTACTTTCTTAATATGATTATAATAGTCGAAGAAACATTCTTTATAAATATCAAAAAATTATAAATACTTTATGTTTTTTAAGAATATAAAGATAAAAAATTTGGCTTTTAGATTTTAATATATCATGGTTCTTTTCTAATATTGACAAAACTGTTCATTAAAACTCCGCAAAATATCGTTCTTGCAACTCTGAGGGTTAAGATGAATTGTGGGCAAATTTGATTAAACTGTATTCGTGACATCTTTATGCTTCATTGAAAAGAAAAACGATTAATTTTTTTGGATTCATTTTCAAAGTAATTCAATGTTAAAAAAATAAATTTTATTTTTAAATTATTCTTATATACGAATCAAAGAGGAAACTTTTTATATCAAAAAGAAATTATTTTCATAAAAGCGTAAGTTACTCGGTATCGTGTGTTTTTTTATCATTTCCGAGATACGGTAGATTTAATATAAAAGTCAGAAGTGTTAAGTGTACCCATTTTGTCAAAGGGATATTTTTTAATTAGGGTGCACTAAGCATGAAAGTGCTCAGTCAACCAACGTGATCAATTATAATTGGACAAAGAACATTTGCTGCAAAAATTTTTTGTTTTGTATCAAGCTGAAAAAAAAGACTTCACATTAATTTATTTTAAATTTATTATTTTATTTTTCGATTTGAAGAAAAAATTGTCTCGAAATTTCCATGCCGAAAATGATCCATTCCCTCTATTTTAAACAAAATTCTATTAATAACATTTAATGGCTTAGAAAGGCCAATGGTCATTGATCGATTTATGAATATACAGCCTGATTTTTCTCGTTTACTGCGTTTTTTTTCGTCCGCCGGTTAGACAACCGAAATCTATAGCAAAGTATAGGCAATTTTGGCTGTCTACCCAGCGGACAAAAAAAAACGCTGTAAACGATGAAGATCAGGCTGTAAGGATGAGGTTATCGGTGATTATTTATCGGTCTAGTTCTTAATCAGATTGACAAGTTTTGTCACCATTTTTACAAATCCCATTCAAGCGTAACATTTATGAAATAATGAGACTGATGAGTCACTGATCAATTTTCTTTATTTTTGATAGATTGTGACAATATGATAGTCTGAAACCGCTGAGTTCAAGTTCTTACAGCTTTTAACGATTAGTTAAAAAAAAATGAGGGGGAATATACAGTATTTATTACCCGACCATGATTAGGGACTTTTTCCTGATATCCTAGTCCCTCCGTTGTACGATCCCTTTTGACCTATTAGGTCGGTCGTCAATTAGAGCGTTGCAAATAGGGGTCAGAAGAGAATACGCAACGGAGGACATAGAGATCTTTTTCTGAGATAAATCATTGGAACTAATTTACACAGAGTAACCGCAAATCGCCCCAGTTTATTGAAAAGTTCTTGTTGGCCGTTTGTGGTAACCCATTGTAAATAACCGTTTTCAAAGCAAATTTTTTTCATGATTTCAATTCGAAATTTTAAATTAAAATTTTTAATAATAAGTTTAATTTTCAAAAGTCAAATATCTTTTAAAATGGGATCTTATCATGAGGATAAATTTACTTAATAAATTTCCTCTCCATGATTAGGGCCCTCTTTTTTCTAAATAATACATCCTGAGTAGGGTTCGGACCGGGGAAAATTTGAACCTTTAAACGATTGAGTTAAATATCAAACTAAATAAAAATTCTAATGTAGAATTCAAAAACTTAAAAATTGTCGAAAAAAAAAATTTGTCACATGAGAATTTCGTAGAGATAATTAGGTTTTATTGTTTAAATTGCCGATTTTTTATATTGCGCAACTTCGCGCAATTTTATGATTATTTTTATCATAAAAATGAGCTAATTTCAAAGTCGCAAAGACAAAAAATCCACGTTGGGTTACATTGAGCAAAATATTTTTATCAAGAAATATTTTTCCGCCTACGCATTTTCGTTATTTTCGATACTAAAATGTTTTTTTAAACTGACCAAATTTTTTTTTCAAAATTATTCGAAAAACTTTTATTCTATCTAAACCCAAATTTTGTTGCGGTCACGCTCTTGCCGTTTTTAATTGAAAAACATCAATATTTATGCCGTTTTTATCGAGTTTGAAGACAAAGAAAGGAGTTTTCTAGAGTAATTTTCTGACCACTAGGGGCCTCAAAATTTTTTTTTATCATTTGGGTCATTTTATTTGGTAACGATAACCTGTGTGAGGTCAAAGAATACTCACGAAAACTTTTAGTTTGGCCCATGGACCATAGTTCTCCCGGTCCGAACCCTAATCATTAGGGCTTATTTGCACCAGTTACCACAAATTACCCCAAATTGAGGTCCCCAATTCAACGAAAAGCTCTTTTGAGGCGATTTGCGGTAACCCACTGTAAAGAATATCGTACAAATCATGGTGAGAAATAAGTGATATAAATTTACCCATATTATTTTTTAAAATGAAAGTTATTCATTGAGGGTAAATTTTCTGTACTAATTAACTCCTCGATGATTAGCCCCCCTCCTTTTTTCAGACAAAATAAATAATATCCCCTAAGGGCTAATAGGGCTTATTTATGCCTGTCTCCATAACTTATCTCAGTGAGTGAATATTTGCACCGATTATTACGTACTCTGAATCATAAA
This sequence comes from Oikopleura vanhoeffeni, assembly GCA_004367855.1. Taxonomy (NCBI): domain Eukaryota; kingdom Metazoa; phylum Chordata; class Appendicularia; order Copelata; family Oikopleuridae; genus Oikopleura; species Oikopleura vanhoeffeni. The sequence goes on from SCLH01000812.1 coordinate 226,196, forward strand.
AACTTTGGTGATTAATGATTGTGATTCACTGTGATTCGATGTATAACAGATATATAAAAAAGTTTTTTTTATTTAATTTTAAAGTTCAATTTCAAAATTTCTGAGAGAATCTATTTGATATATTTTCTATTGAAAAAAGTTATTTTTGAGGACAAACTTCAAGGGTAAGGACTCGCGTGAGTTCTGATGGTGTATGTGACGTCATGACGCGTCATAGTTAAGGAGATACCGGCGTTTNAAAAAAAGAGATAAATAATGATTCAAGATGATTTATTTGAATTTTGAATTGATTTTAACTATTAAATAACGTCGGGGACCCTCTTATTTCGATAATTGTAAAACTTCATTGACAAAAGATTTGAAGTTACGAAAATATTTAGTAATGCAGTCTCATGACCTATTCACTCCGCTGTTTTTGCCGAGGTGTTCAATCACGAGGTGGTGTACAATAAAATATTTTATAAGTTGTGCCTTGAAAATGGGTTGGAAATCTCCTAATAATTGCTAAATGTGCCAGAAGTACCGCTAATTAAGCAGTACTCTTTTTGAGTTTTTTGGCCTATTTTGCAATTTTTAAGTTTAATTTTTGGAGTCATCCGTATGCCCAGGCATCTAATCGATAAGAGATCTGGGTTCAAGCTGGCTCGACCACTCGCAGAGTGCACGTGCCTGATACTAAAATTTAAAAAGTTCAAAGAATTTTTCAAAATTATTTCTCAAACGAGTACTGTTTTCTTAAGTACTATTTTAAGTACTGCGGTTAATCAATCAAATTTTTCGCTGACTATAATCTGTTGTTTTTGACTGATTTAAAGACGCTTCTTAATTCATATTTTTTATTTGACATAGTTTTCTAGCTAACAATGATTCTAAAAAGTACTGGAGTATACTGGTTGAAGTTTTCGTATTGCTAATATTAGCAAAATTTATTTGGTTGCATTAATTTTTTCTATTAAGATTGACCGGCAGGCACCGCCGGGCACCACTAAGTTTTTTTTAATAAATTAATTCAAAGATTCAAAATACACCAATAGGGGCACCTCCTTAAATGATCGTCTCTGACAAGTGTTGTTACCTTGACGAGCCCATTTTGGCCGCCCTATGAAACGATTCACCAATCTTATTTTATTTTCGCTTTTGTTGAAGTTTCAATATTTGAGTTACTGTGATGTCTCTTTTAAAAGATGTATATCGAGAAGAACGTGGTCAAATTTTGCAGAAAGTGACGTAAATTTGTTCGAGAAATACTTATTGATGAGCCAAAATTGATAGTTCTGATTTGTTAAATTTTTAACCAATCAAAATAGAGCAAGGAATTGAATTTGAAAAAAATATTATTAAAAATAAATAAATTCTAAAAATTTTAAATGATCAGTGTCATAGATTCGCTCAATTTTGTCGAATAACCTTTGAGTGAATATCTCGGAAAATACAATTTTTTAAATTTAAATATTTCAGATTTCACAACCTTTTTCTAACAACAAACTCTTGAACAGCCGGAACACTTTGGCGCTAAAGGACCAAAAATGCGAAAATTTGATTTTTTACGACAAAATTTAAATAAATCCTCAATTCTTCTGAATAAATTTTAGAAATAAAGTTATGATATCGGACAGCCTAATAAGACTTCTGAAATTTGACCACTATTATTCAATAATAAATTTTGATTGCTTTATATGATTTGCTTTATTTGATTTTTAAAATTTTCTTTGAAATTTCCAATGAAAATCTCTCACTATGAAAAAATGATAAATTTTCTTTATTTGATAGATTATGAGTCATAATTTATGACATTCTCATTTTCTGAAATCGCTGAATTCAACGTCTTTCAATTTTAATGATTAGTTTCAGAAACATGGAGGGTATACTGTTTTAACTACCCTATTATAATACAATGATTCAAAATGCGAGGTTATGATTGGGTGACCGCCAAAATTAAAGCCGTTTTCATTGGCTTATTCTAATATTTACCATTTTGATCATAATTAAAATATCTGTCAGTGAGAGTCTTGATCCATATTAAGAATTTTTTTTTTAATTTTTTTTTTAAATGTTCAATTAAAACTTCACTTTGAAATTTGTTTTGCATAAAATCGTAAATTTTCAAAATATTATTGAATTTAGATAAAATCAAAAAATGGAAGAATATATCGCCGAACTGACCGAGCAGGTCGCCCAACTCGGCATGGGAATGGATGATACGGTTAAAATCGCCGAAGCCTTTGCCGCGGTTGACCAGAAGAAAACCAGAGTTTTGGATATTGACGATTTGGGAAAATTATTAGAAGAAGCTAGTATGCCTTTACCAGGCTTCAAAATTAGACAGCTTATTCCGGGAATCAAAATGACAAACCCTGGAGAACTAACGCCCATGGATTTCGGAAAGGTAATTTTTACTGAAAAACGTGATTAGTCGATTTGCTTATAAAAAATGTTTTTAAAGATTTTTTTCTGTTTATAAAATATAATACCTGTGCGTTGTTTTCAGCTTGTTTTTGGTATCTTCTCAAGTTGAGAGTCTCAAAAACTTATTTTAAGTAAAACATTTTATTGAAATTATAACAGCTGATAAAACCTGCTTTGAATCTGGCGTTTTTTGCTAAAATCGATTTTTCATCACTGAAAAACGGAAATTTCGAAAAATTTTAAAATTCGAAATACAAATACATAAGAGCATCAACAAATTATAATCAGCAAAAAATTTACTTATGCATATTTCAAACTTCGAATATTTTTTCAAATTTCGCTTATTCTAAAAGTTGAATTTCTTGAATACTTTGCGTGAAAATTTTTGTGTGAGAACCGAAATCAAAACTAAGCTCAAAAGAATATTCGCCAGTTTTGAAAGCTGCTTTCAGAAAAAATATAATTATCAATCGCCTCAGCGATAAAAACAAAAAAAATGATGGTTCTCGTAATTTATGAGCCGAAAATCAAAGTGATTAATTCTGTTTTAGTGTATCATTATTTTAAAAAATGTTGACTTTTTGGTAGACTTTTTTTAACATCTTTAACTATGAAAAATGCGCTAAAATTTTCATCAATTAAAAAAAAACGTGTTTCATAAAATATTTTATGTCAAAAAGTATAAATTCTTAGTTAATTTTTAAGTTAATATTTATACCATAAACCAACCGGTTGTAATGCAAAAAGAAAAATATATAGTCATAAAATGAAATTTTCGTAAATTTTCATTTTAACTGTACTGCTGATATTTGCGTCTTCGCTTTCCACAGAAAAATATGGGCATCAAAAAAATTAGACCAAAAATCATACATTTATATCGAAAATGATCCCTACTGCGCCTTTTACACCAGTAGGCATAACTATGAGCCAGTGTCCAATAAGAATACTCGATTGTCGACTTAATTAAAAAATCCCGCTATTTCATTGGTCACTTACGCCTACTGGTGTAAAAGGCGCAGTAGGGATCATTTTCGATATACATGTATATTTTTTTCAGAAATATTTATCTGCCAAAATAATTGCTAAATTTTTTTTTCAGATTTATCAAGATCAGATGAAAAATGAGAAAGGTAGAAAGTACCGAAATCATATCGATGAAGCTACCGGTATTGAAACTAGTGGGGGCGAAACAAGCTGGTCTACACATACTTATTCCCTTGAAGAAAGAGACGCTTTTGCAGACTGGATTAATGGTAGACTAAAAGATGACCCAGACTGCCAAAGATTTTTGAATTGGTATTTCAAATTGATAAAGTACTTTTTAAAAGTAATTATTTATCAGTCCAAAATAATCATATTTAAAATAAAGGCACGAGTCGTGCCGCACGACGGACAAATAAGCCACAACTCTTATTTAGTAGCCGATTTGTCCGCCGAGCTTTATATATAATACATGAACATGTATGTTACATTTTTTGAGACAAGAAATCAAAAAACAATTACCTGTAGGGACCTAATGTATCCTGAATATAGTTTCTATGGTTTTCTTTAATATTATATTTAAGATTTTTCGAGAAAAAAATTCTTAAAGCCGGGGTGTACCATCCTTAGTATTTTGGGTTGCCTTATTTTTCCTACAAAATCGCCTCCACTTTTTTGTTGACCAATCAAATCTCTATCTAAAAGTAAGGCAAACGGAAAAACTCAGGCTGCATTAAAAAACTAGAATAAACACTCAAATTTTAAAAATTGATTCGTATTTAATGAAATTTCAATATTTGAAAAAAATAATAATATCTAACTAAAAAATATATTTTTGTAAAAAATTGAAATCTCAAAATAGCCAATTAATGGGGAAACTTTATTCACTGCTGTTGACGATGGAATTTTACTCTGCAAAATGATCAATCTTTCTCAACTAGAAACTATCGATGAAAGAGCTATCAATAAAACAAAATTAAATGTTTACCGCAAACAAGAAAATTTGAATTTGGCGCTCAATTCAGCATCAGCTATTGGATGCACAGTCGTTAATATTGGTACGATTTAAAAAATAAAATAAATATTTTTAATGACAATTATTTTCAGGCAGTGGAGATCTTTTGGAAGGTCGACCTCATTTGGTTTTGGGAATTCTTTGGCAAATTATCCGAATGGGTCTTTTTGCAAAAATTGATTTGGCGCTCAATCCAAGTAAGAAAATATATTATTTCGATTCTTTTTAAATTGTGAGATTTTATGACAATAGTTTTAGGATATCCTTTTCCCAACGGAACTCCATCTCAAAAACGTTTACTTTCTCTATAGCGCGTGTTCGAATCCAACTAATGATGTCTGACTGATTGTCTTGAGTATGATTATAGCAAGAGTGCTTGATATTAGGACCGCCAAAGTTGATCGGTGTGTAATCACTCAAGCAATAAATAATAAGTAATAAGACACCATCAGTGGGATTCGAACACGCGCTATAGAGATAGCAAGAATTTTTAAGATGGACTTAGGCTGGGATAAGATATGCAATAAAAAGGGTTATCTCAACGAATCTTTTTTTCTCGTTGAAGGATATTCGCTGAAAAAAATAAATAACATCATAACGACCTTCTTGTCAATGGTAAATCACAGTATTCGTAATTACTAATGTGTGTGAAAATCGACCAAATTATTTAAATTTAACACATAGGTGTAAATCGCATAGGTGTAATTTGGAGGGGTAATTTCACTGCCAAGCACTTTCTGACTGATTTCATATTTATGACAAAATTTATGTTTTGAAGAAAATCTCCAAAAACTAGAAAAAATATTCTTCACCTTTGAGGAGCAACATTTTATTCATATTTTCAAGCTCGGTTCTGATTGGGCAAGCAATCAAGGACCTCTGATATTTTTCATGAGTGAGTTTTGTGTTCAAATTTGAATATTTTGGTCTCTCTAGCGACCACCACTGGTCTACATTGTAGACTCTACAAGCCCTTTAATTTTAAAAATACTTTATCTTAATTATTTAGATCTCCGCGCTTTGCTAATGGAGGGTGAAGAACTTTCTGATTTGGATGCTCTTGGTCCTGAAAAACTTTTACTAAGATGGGTGAATTATCATCTTGCAAAAGCTGGTGTTTCGAAACCGATTAATAATTTTGGACCAGACATCAAAAATTCAAAAGCCTACTTGGAGTTACTTAGTCAAATTCAACCTGATGAACTAGACCCACGTTTATATCCAAATGTTGTCGTAAGTTTTAATTTTTATAAAAAATGTTTTTTTGTAAAGAATCAAAAAATAAAATTCGTGAAAAAATTTCCCAAAAAAAAACTCCAATATTTTTCCAAGAAGATTTTCAAAAACTGTTTGATTTGTGTTTTCTTTCAAGTCTTCATTGTTCATATAAAAAACATAACTGAAAATATACTAAAATATTCGATAAAAATTTATTACTTAAATTATTCTTTTGTCACAGGCGTCTGTTGGGGGGATACCATAGAAAAATGTTTAAGAAGTCCGGGAGTCGAGCCTAGGTAAACGGGATGATGATCGAGTCGCGCTTACCACTACGCATTTTACATTCAATGAACATCGGAAAACGGATTCTCATGTTTTTGTTCAGTATCAAAAATTTTGATTCAAAATGAGACCTTTTAGAGTTTGAAGATAGTAAAACATTTACGATCAAAAACAGCAAGTTCGTAAGCAATATTTTTGCTTGATCTGAGAGCAATGATCTCAGTCATTTGAATAATATTTTCTGAGCATAAATTATGCCGCATAATAGACTCAAGTCCAATTAATTTAAGGCTGAGATTTGGAATAACCATGGCTAAAAATTTGGTCAAATTCGCCAGAAAAAACCTCTGATATTGGCAACCCCCCTTCTCATTTTTGCCAATTTGTTCTTGAAAAATATTTAAATTTTTTTGTTTTAAATTTGAACATTAAAAACGTGGTCATCGTTGATACACTTTGGCACCAAAGAGCAATTTAATCGTTTATTTGATTTTTGGCCCTATTTTGGTCAAAATAAATAAAAAACTTTAATCCTTAATTTTTCGTGTGAAATTTTTTAAAGTTATAACGAGTTATTACGAGAAAGTTAATTCTGATCCCGGACAGTCTAGGCTAGTCGCAAAAAAAGACCACAAATTGATGCTTAAATTTTAAAAATTGACTTCATTTTTTGTGTGTTGATTGAATTGAAAATTCAAAATGAACAAACCTTACATTGAATAATTTAGGCTTCAACCGATTTGGACCGTGCCGAACAAATGTTGAAAATGTCTGATAGACTTGGATGCAGAGCCTTTGTTACCTCTAAAGATGTTGCCAATGGAAACGAAAAATTAAATATGGCTTTTGTGGCAAACTTGTTTAACAACCATCCTAAATTAGAACCACCAGAAGATGATGAAAATGACGAAATTATTGGTGAGTAATATAATTTAAATTTTTAGCTCGGATAGGGCGACAGTAAACAATAACCTATGTCGCTAAGACTGTTCTACGCAGCCAGTTATCTATGCTTTTTTCAACTACCTTCTCAAATATATTGTTTTAAAGATAAAAAAATCTGAGATTTAGAAGAGTGAGGGTTTTATATAGATACATATGATACATTCTAGAATTATTATTTGCGAAAATTTTGTTAAATATTTTTTTACGCAATAGAAAGACATCGGTTTATTCGTTATCTTTCCTGCAATATTTTTACTTTTTAATTTGCAAAAAAGATAAAAAAAATTCTTAAAAAAATAAGAAAAAAACAACTTTTTATTTACTATAAATATTTTAGACGGTTTTATTATACCCCAGCTTCTTGCGGCACAGCACAGTAGCTATAATTTTTCAACACTGGCAAGTCCATGCCGGACCCCAGTTCCTTCAAAGTTGATTGTCATCGGTTTTTATCTATATGTCAGTAAATTTATAATTAATTAATTAAAATTAATTAATTTATGTTAATGTGCGATTAAAATCTAATTATTTAATGTCGTAAAATAAATTTTTTAATTTTAGAAAATTGTAATGAAAGAATTTTCGTCTTAAAAAAATTATTTTAGAAGAGACCGCGGACGAACGAACTTATAGAAATTGGATGAACTCTCTTGGTGTCAATCCGAGAGTCAACAGAATTTATGGGTAAGATATTTTAATTTTACAGTTGAAGGACATCAAACAATCAAGAACAGGCTTTGTTTTTTCATGGGTTTTCCATCCCTTTTTTGCGTATGTTTAAGCAAAAAATAGGGAAAAATGGCGATAAAAAATCTGGTCGGGGATGCATCCCTTTACAAGCCTGATTCATGAATTCCCAGGATAGGTAAAAAATACTCCGTTAGATTACGGAAGGTAATATATCAAATTCGTTCTAGTAAACGCGGCTGAGAATCTTTGGTAGATTTGCGGTAAAATATATATATCCGTGTTAATCTATGAAATATAATTTTGAGGACGTTCTGTTTAATAATCCGGTAAAAATAAGGTAAAATAAGTCTTTCCTTCATTTAAAATTTGGTATAATTCAAAAAAAAATTCAAAAATTTGGTAGATTATTCGAAAATACTTTTGAAAAAAAATTGGTACACTTTTTGAAATAATTTCTGAGGAGATTGAGACTGGAAATCTATTATGAACTTCATACTAAGAAGTGTTTTCGATGTATTATAAAAAACGAAATATCCCTTTATCACACTTTGCTTAGAAAATGCTGTTGGGAAATTTTTCCAAGTCAAATTATACAGTATGTCACATTTTTGATCATATTCTTAGCTATTTGCAGAAATACGATTGACACCGCTGATGAGTCAATAAGCATGTAAATCTGTGAATCAGCTACGTGTTTGTAAATTTACATGCTTATTGACCAATCAATGATGTCAATCATATTTCTGCAAAAAGTTAAGAATACGAGCAAAAATGTGACATACTGTTACAGTATTACTGTACTACTGTAAAAAATCTCCCAACAGCATTTTATAACCAAAGAGTGATAAAGTGATATTATAAATTTGAAAGGGCCACTTTTATTTGCATCATAAAAATTATTGGATTTTAAATTGACTTATTTTTAATATCTATGCAATCTTGAGGCGAAAAGTTTTGCGCCATAATCAACATATTCTGGTCAGTTATATGAGCAGTTGACGTAGTGGTTAGCGCAACTCGATGATCATCCCGTTACCTGGGTTCGACTCCCGGACTTCTCAAACATTTTTCTATGGTGATAACCCAACATAATTTGTCATTTTTAGTGATTTAATGGACGGCCACGTTCTTCTACAGCTTGAAGATATTGTAAAACCTGGCGTTGTAGATTGGAATAAAGTCAACAAATCTCCTTATCCAAGAATCGGAGCAATGATGAAAAAAATTGAAAATTGCAATTATGCTGTTGAAACTGGGAAAAAAATGAATTATTCGCTAATCGGTGTTGCTGGAAATGATATTTATGATCAAAATCGGACTTTGACATTGGCACTTGTGTGGCAGCTAATGCGTGGGTATGAAATTTATTTTTTTGAATTTTCATAGCCTTTTATCTTGTTTAAAAGTCAAATTTTTTGAAACTGTGTAATTTTTGGAAAAAGTGTTATTTTTTGTGAAAGTTAAATTTTCGAAATAGTATAATTTTTTGGAATAAAATTGGATTTTTCGAATAAGTTTGATTTTTCGAAAAAAGTTTGATTTTTCGAATAAGTTTGACCTTTCGAAAAAACGGTGATTTTTCGAAATAGCGTTATTTTTCAAAAAAAAAACACTTTATTTAAAATTTTATCAAGTTTTTCAAAATATCGACAACAAATAATTTTTAACATAAATTTCCATTTTTGAAAAATTTTTATTTTTTTTGAAAAATTAAAAAGTGCAAAAAAAGTGAAGGTTTAAAATTTTAAACTTTAAATCAAATCAAATTATTCTGAAAAATAAAATTTGAAAGCTAAAGTTTTCCGAATAGTCAAATTTATCAAGATTTCGTAAATTTCCTTAATTTGGTGATAAAATCCAGTATAATAATCCGGAAAATGATCCGAAATAAAAATATCCTTCATCTTTTTTGCTCTATAATTTTGCAATTTGTACCGATTTATTGGCTTATCTCGGTTAAATAAATAATTTTAACAAGATCGGACCAAATTGACCGTCAAAAATTTACAATCAGATCATGAAATTGGTCGATGCAAAAATTTGACAACTTCGGGTTGAAATAAATTTTATGTAGTAATTATAACCCGATTTATAAGTAAAAAACGGTTTTTGGCTATTGTTCGATATCTAAAATTATTTTTCAGATATACTACAAAAGTTTTGACAGATTTAAATCCTGGAAATGACACTCAAATCAGAGATTCACACATTTGTGGCTGGGTCAATCAAACTTTAAAAGCATCATCAAAAGACGATCCTAATATTGCACCAGGATTAGAAAAGACCTCAAAAATCTCCAGTTTTAAGGTAAAGTAATTTGTTTATATTAAGAATTAAAAATCTTTAAACTTTTATTTAGAGTCCGAAAGTGGCAAAGCGAACTTATAATAAATAATTAAATAATAATTAAATAATTTATAAATAATTAAATTTTAATAAATCAATTAATTCAGGATAGTGCAAATTCAACTTCAATTCCGATTATTGATTTGATCGATTCCTTGGTACCTGGATCGATTGATTATTCTGTTGTAATTCAAGAACCGGTAGAATATGAAGATAAACTACAAAATGCAAAGTAAGTAAAACATTTTTTCAACAAAAACTCAGTGGTGCAATTTCTCGTTCTAGCGCTAGAGAGCAAAACATTTGGTATATCTATTACGGTACTTCCTGAGGCTTTTATGCCACTTTTTTTCCATTTTTTTTATATAATTTGATAGCTTAAACTGAGCACAAATATCTATTGAATGATAAAATAAAAAAACGTTGGTCCGAATCTAACCATTTTTAGATTTTTTTATCAGATTTCTGAAATTGTTAAATTATCAGTTTTTGTATAAAATTTTGAAATTATGGTCTGATTTGGACCATTTTTTAGTGAATTTAATTTTATCTTAATATTGGTGCTCAGTTTATGCTATATAAGAACTTAATCGGATCAGTCCCTTTCAAAAGCCGAATTAAATAATAATGTTGGCTGAAAAAGTGGCATAAAATCCTGAGCAAGTACCGTAATGGATATCCAGCAACTCCAACAAATTTCAAAAAACATTATTACACCTTTCCCTGAGCAAAGTGACTTCTATATTTAATAGGGCGAGAATTTAAAGTGTTGAACAAAATGATTATTTCGACCGAGAAAATTTGCGAGAATACGCTTATAAAATTACTTTCTAATTTGAATAAAGTCAATTTTAAGCCAATAAGAAGGCAGCATTTTTCGACAATTTTGAAATTTTGTTCTGAAAAAGTTTATACTCAATGTTTTTTTCCGTTTTTCAAACTATCGTAGATTAGAATACTAAAAAGACCGATATCACTCAAGTCGCCAGAGCAAACACATTGAGTCCACCAAGACATAAGTGACTTTGTTAGCTTTCGGGAAGAAAGTAAACTGGCCTTGGCATGCCTAAAAAAATGGCGCATTAAGATCAGAGTTGTTAATGGGATGGCTTTTGCGTGGGTTTTTTATCCATTTTTTGCGTAGGTTTAAGCAAAAGATAGGCATAAAATGGAGATGAAATGGAAAATCCGGTCGGGAATGATCCTTTTCACAACCCTGATTACGGCGTATTTAACTTGAGGCGCTCTTGAGCTTGATTTTAAAGCATATTTGTTTTTTTCATTTTTTGACAATTTTTATAAAATCTTTCCCAAATAAAATGTTGTGATTTTTTGAAATTATGTCCACCTGAAAAATAAAATACTTAAAAAAATACTTTAGATATGCTCTTGCTATGGGTCGTAAAATTGGAGCTCGAATTTATGCTACTCCAGAACACGTGGTTAATGTTGACTCCAAAATGTGTTTAACAGTTTTTGCATGTTTGATGGGAAGGAGTTTGGAACGAACTGAACAGCAGATAAATTAAATGAACATATTTCTTCAATTTTATCAATATTTAAAAAAATATCTTTTTGATCAAATTGTAATTGGTCAAAAGGACAGTGTGCTTCTTTTGACCACATAATTTGATTCAAATTTCAATCATGTAGTAAATTGTAAACTTTTATTGACAAATCCCATAGTGTAATTACTGTAAATACTGTACTTTACTTCAAAATCAAAGCTCGTTTAGTTTATATAAGTTTATCAGTTTGGATCAGGGATCGGCATATGAAAAATTGAAACTGAATCGTATCGTATCTAGGGGGGACAAAATAAAAACTGGATCGTATCCTATCTAGAGGATGTAAAAAAAACTGGATCGTATCGTATCTAGAGGGGCAAAATAAAAATGAGATCGTATCGTATCGCAAAAAACCGATACGATACGATCCAAAAATTACGATACCATACGATCCAATTATGCCGATCTCTGGTTTGGATACCTACCGAAAGAATTAAATAGATACACCTGTTATTTTTCAATTATCCTGAAACAATAAATTATGAATAAAACAGAGATCTCTTCTACAAAAAGTTTTTTAATCATCGAGATATGAAAATTATTGAGAATGAGTTTTCATGGAAAATTAAGGGGGTAGCAGCGATTTGGCAGATTGGTACATTTTTTCGGAGTGATTTGTGAAAGTAAAAAAAATGTGAAAATTTTTTATTTTATTTTTTATCTTTAATAAAAGTGTTCATTCTTGCAAACGTTTATATTTTTAATTTCTCAACATACTTAAGTATCTGTAAAAATATGAAAAACCACTTTTCATTACAACTCCATTTCCAACTTGA